>JBAMJV010006555.1:0-67342 GCA_037951105.1 Echinarachnius parma
GGGGGGGGGGGGGGCATAGGTGCCGGAAGTGGGGAGCAGGGGGGGCGGCCGCCCCCCCCCCCCCCCCCCCCCCAATCCAAAAAGTGGGTGGGCAAAACGCAATTTTGCCCCCAAAAAGCCCCCCTCTCCCAAAAAATAAAAAAAAGAGTGGGAAAGACAAAATCAAATGTATGAGCTAACGTTCAAAAACTAGTTTATACATCCATTTTCAATTTTCGCTGCGCGCTTCGCGCGCGAACAGATTATCTCACTTTGTTGTAAACATCTGATGAGAGCATAGACATCTTATTTTTTATTTTTTTTAACTCGGATTCTAAATTTCCTTCACAGGTAGGGCATGAAGTGCACCAACTTGCACCATTTCAAGTATATAAATGCCAATCTTCCCCGTGGGAGGGGGATACCCCTCCCAGACCCTCACTAGCTGAACAATTTGTCGAGCGATAGGAAAATGACATTTGAATCTACCCCCCCCCCCCCCCCCCTATGAGCGCTATATACATCCATGTGCGAAATGAACGATTTCTCTCTATCGACCAGTACGAACAATTTAAAACAGTAAGTCTCTGAATTAAAGTTCCGAGATGTGGCATATACCACGTGAAGAGGAGGTCTTCTTCTTTAATATGATATATCTCACTAGCTGGAAAATTTGTCGAGCGAGAAGAAAATGACATTTATCTACCCCCCCCCCCCCCCCTCCCCCACCACCTCCCCGTTATAAAGCGGTATACATCTATAGCGCGAAATGAACGATTTCTCTCTATCGACCAGTACGGAAATGTTAAAACAGTAAGTCTCTGAATTAAAGTTCCGAGATGTGGCGTATACCACGTGAAAGAGGAGGTCTTCTTCTTTAATATGATATATCTCACTAGCTGAGAAATTTGTCGAGCGAGAAGAAATGACATTTATCTACCCCCACCCCCCCCCCCCCTCCCACTCCACCTCCCCGTTATAAAGCGGTATACATCTATAGCGCGAATATGAACGATTTCTCTCTATCGACCAGTACGGAAATGTTAAAACAGTAAGTCTCTGAATTAAAGTTCCGAGATGTGGCGTATACCACGTGAAAGAGGAGGTCTTCTTCTTTAATATGATATATCTCACTAGCTGGAAAATTTGTCGAGCGATTAGAAAATGGCATTTGAATCTACCCCCCCCCCCCCTCTCCACCACCACCACCTCCCCGTTATAAAGCGGTATACATCTATAGGGTGAAATGAACGATTTGTCTCTATCAAACAGTAAGTCTCTGAATTAAAGTTCCGAGATGTGGCATGAAAGAGGAGGTCTTCTTCCTCAATATGATATATCTCACTAGCTGTAAATTCTGTTGTGCTAGAAGAAAATGAAATGTTAATATACCCCCCCCCCCCCCCCCCCCTCACCCCTTATCAAGCGGTATACATTTATTTGGCTATTTTGAAGACGCAGTAACAATTACGTTCACGATTTATTCGTAAAACTTTTCCCGAAATGTATGATTGCTCGCAAAGTTTTGCCTTATATAGTCAATATTACACAGATGTTTTCATTGGAAAATGCAATGTATTACTCTTTCATCCTATTTCTGAAGTTTACTATATACTTTTGGTGGTAACATGTGAAAAAACACGCTTTTACTGCGTTCATAGTGCACGTGAAGTTAGCCAATTTTTGTTTTTGTCCATTTGAAGCCACTCTATATGGTCGCTGGAGTAGTGGTCGCGTACTTCTGTGCAGCCGTTTTCTCGAGACTCGACTGAGAAACTTCGACAAGTTGTTGGTGAGTTAGAAATTATCGAAGATAGGCTGTATGATCCACTGAAAATAAATAATGATATCTTAGCTAACACAATTAATGATGTATGGTAGCTTTAACCTAGTGAAACAGAAAATTTAGAATCCTCAGGCTAATTAAGCTGTTCAGGAAGTGACACGTAGTCCCACCTACTAAAAATTGTGGATTCTGCTTTCTTCAATTTTGAAGATTCTTGTATGATGCGGTGTCCGAATATGGCCCCCCTAATGTTTAACAACCGATATCTGAAAAAATATCTTTGAAGAAACCACAAAATTCGTCAAGAATAAACTTCAAATGAAGATGAAAACAATGCCATACCTTATTTGCCGACAGCGATAATTGTCCCTTAATGGCGATTTGCATTTCACTGCGCAAAAAAATCACATCGAAAGAGGGTGCCGTAATATGGCCCCCTTTTTACTAGATCGACAAATCTATCGCTTTCATGGCCTTTTTGACATTATTATTGTTATTTTCACTGTCGGCATTCAATGCCGACAGTGAAAATAACAATAATAATGTCAAAAAGGCCATGAAAGCGATAGATTTGTCGATCTACCTTTTTACATGATTTAAAAGGTCCGTTTTCTTTGATAAATGATAAACTTTTCGGCCTTCTCTTACTTTAGGTCACTGGGGACCTCAAATTCCCACCCTCCAAAATACCGACGATTTTCAATAGTCACAATACCTTCTCATGGTCCGTTAACTTTCAACAGATTCCCTTTGTTATCCTATCCGAAACTGTGCGAAATCGCTGAGTGCGTGCACTAGCGCTGTGCAGCTCAGACGCTACCAATATTCAAGTGATTTCAATCCACCAGGCTTGCACATTTGGATGGGGCTATTCCCAAGACATCACGATCCATCACAAAATCTTGACAAAAGATCAGATGATCATACAAATCCATCGCTAGGCTATTAATGATAACGCTAGTATTAGAGCAAAAAATAATGAATCCGTCTCTCTACTAACTAGTCCACTTTCGATCCACCCCCTATGAGAATTTTGTACAGGTGTGTAGTTAATTTTCCATAGGGGGTGACTTCAAAGTGGATTATATACTAGAGCGACGATGAAATGTTCGCAACAAGATTGATGCGCGCACGTGTATTACATTGGACATGCACATAATCTTGTTGCAAACATTTCATCGTCGCTCTAGTATATAATCCACTTTGAAGTCACCCCCTATGGAAAATTAACTACACACCTGTACAAAATTCTCATAGGGGGTGGATCGAAAGTGGATTAGTTAATAGGGAGACGGATTCATTATTTTTTGCTCTAATAGCGTTATCATCAATAGCCTACTGTCTAAAAGTGGCAGAGTTGTCTTGAAGAGAAGGGAAAACCGGGGTTAATGGATTAAAAAAAGGTTAATTAGAAGGCAAGAAGCCCTTTTTTGTTGATTAGGGGTGGACTAAGTAAAGTAAGACAGGTAAGCAATTGATTAAATCTTCCTAAAATCCTCTGACGAAATAAACTAAAATCATAATGAGACTGAGTTTATTTTGTCCGAATAAATATAAAAACCATGCAGACGAAATAAACTGCATGAATAATTGAATTCATTATGATCGGAGAGTGGCACGAATTATTATGCGTGTCGTCGGCCAGCCGTGAGAGTGAGACGGTCTAAAAAAATCAGACTACGTCAGACTGTGAAAATGGGACAAGATCCAGGGAAAATCGGATGCCAGGGGTTTAGGTCCCCGGTGGACTAAAGTAAGAGAATGCCAACTTTTCCAATAAAAGTGCCATCAAAGTGTTCTTAAAATCTTCAAGATTACATTTATCCACAAAATATTTGTATAAACTTGACAAATATGCCGAATTGGAGCCGATTCTGAAACGATGTAAATTATTCCCCTGTGCTGCTGTGCAAACAAATTTCCCATTCATTTGTACACACTTGACTTTTAGCGCGCAGAAGATGTTTTTTGCTTGCGCGATGAGTCTTATTGCGCTTAACCACAAAGGAAATAGATCAGCAAAAGAAGTTTACTGCGCGGAATTATCTGTGTTAATGCGCTTAATCAGCTGATAAACAGGGGGGCCATATTACAGCACGGGCCATATTTGGTAGCCTGATCATACTAACTATAAAGACTAAACAGTAAAGCTACCCTGACACTTGTACGAATTTCGTTCCCGTACTGCCACGCAATGCGTCGTGTCAAAGAGTAAAGTCTTCGTGAATGAGCGTGAAGTGTGCGGGGGTGCGTGCCATGCCCATGACCATGTGTAGAGTCTAGAGAGAGAATTTTGAAATGTTCAAAAATTTGGCACGCATTAATTTTCGCACCATGTGCGTGCGCACTTCGCGAACTCGGCGTGAACACTCCGTACATGCGTGAATGCGGCGCAAACTTGCGTGAACAACTCGTGAACAATGTGTGGCATGGCCTGGCGTGTAGTGTCAGGGTGGTTTTAGGTGTGAAACGACAGGTTATGCATTATAGCGTGCCACCAAGCGGGACAAAGCGTGACCAAAAATTGCCCCGACGACTTCACGCATGCGGGAACTATACGTGGCGTGCATGACACTGCAGGACAATGCGGTATGTATGCGCGAACTATACTTTAACCTGTGTGTGAACAAGTAGTGCCATTGCGTGCCGAAGTGTGCCAATGCGGCCCATTATTGGCCGCGCATTGCGTAGACAGTGCGTAACTATGCCTGTACAGTGCGCAAACGCTCCGCGATGTAGCACCGAAATGGCACGCCTTGCAACGACGCATTGGGGACAAAATTTGTGCAAGTGTCAGGGTGGCTTAAGACTTAACTCTAGAGAACGCTATCGCGAAGCGCTTGCGTTCCAGATCCTCATATCAATACGGGACCGAAAATGAAGTTTTTGTGTGCAAGCTAATTGTGCTTAAAAGTATACATATGATACGGTACTTACCACCGATTCATACTCCAATATGCGATCCAACTTGACGGTGGATTAAAATTATGATTTTTCCCTCCATTCCGCTAAAAATCAGTGATTTATGCGCCTCCTCGACTTCTCTCCGTGTGTTAGCGCGACTCCGCACAGATTTTGAACGAAAGCGCCATGCGATACACATGAAACTATTACCGCGCAGAAACCAAAATCTACTGGCCCGAAAAAAATAAAGAAAAACAAAAGTAAAATTACTATAATAACCATATTCATAGTTTCAGGGTACTAGGCATTACTTTTTTTTATTTTTCATTCCCCTTTGTTTCATTGTAAGATTAATTAAATAAACATGAATTAGGATGAATGTGTGTGTGTCTTGTCTTTTTATTCATTCATCTTCAATCTTCATCAAAAAATCACAGCGATTGAATACACATGATTGACAATTTCAGTTCCACTTCCAGGTGACAAAACAATAATGGTAGAAAAGGAGAAAATTCACCGTTATTTTACAAATTTGACCTCAAAACTCTGTCTGAAATGTTGTCTGAAAAATACCTTAGACAAATGACATATATCTTAAAATTGTGGTGCTTTATTGATCAAACAAACATTGGATTGTTCGTAAACAATATTGCAGACAAGTCACAAGTCACAACACAAGTCACAACACAAGTCACCAATCATATTACGCTGAACATGATTGTTGAATTTAGGGGATTCATAACAAATTTGATTAATAATGGAAATATGCACTTACAAATGTACATATCAGACTTTTAACCTCACAGTTCGGTAGAATATTGTTTGAAAACCTGACATAAATTACATATTTTTGAAATTGTGGTGTAATAAACATCAATAACAGATAAGTTCTTCGCAAAATAAATACATCGGCTGCACATGCAGAGACAAGACAAAATTCAAAACTCACATCACAAGTCAATCAATCGATCTACGACTACGGCTACAGTACAACGTCAACGCTGAACATGTTGAATTTTACAAGGGCAAGGCGAAACCAAATTTGCTTGATAATGGAAATATTCTCTCACATTTCAAACTTTTGACCTCACTTTTCGTAGAATATTGTTTGAAAACCTCATAAAAATTAAATAATTTTCAAATTGTGGAGTTTTATTCTTGAGACTTTTCAGTCAAAACAACATCGCGCCTCCTCATTTCCCGCCTCATCACCATCTCCGAGTTTAGCCGGATTCACAACAATATGGGATGCTCCATTCGTAAGGCGGGGGTGGGGGTAAACACAATGGAAAACAATACAAATTAAACTTTTACAAATTGAACAACATTTCTCTGAATTTATTTCCGCAAGTACAACAAATATTATTCTTGATATTTCCTATCATTTATTTAAGTTTTATATACAAATTGAACTGATAATAGAATCAAATTGATATCCTTCTACCTATCCCAAGTGGAACATCCCATTTGTATTGTTGGGGGGGGGGGGGGGAGGGGCAGAAACAATGCTTTTAGAAACTTGTGAAATTCAAAAGTGCGCTATGCGACTTTTCTGAGCTGTCGGCTGAAAACAAAATGCGGCTCTGATCGAAACTTAATTATCGACCTCTCTTTCCTCTCTTTTTAAACCACAAATCAAGTATTTTCTGTGAGGCATCAAAATAAGAAATGTATAGAATCACCTACCATGTGAAAGAATTAATAGTATATTCTTATCCGTCATTGACATTGTATTTGTAAAGATTTGGACAAAAACTGCTTTGAAATTTACTTTATTTGAGCATTGAAAAGTTCACAATAAAGAGATCTGTTACACAGATAATTCAATTTAACTGCATACGCTGTGTTGTGTGTGCGAACCGAAAAAAATCTTTCGTTATAATTACTCTGCTAACTTGACGGTCGGATCGCTGGTATTTAACGACCGAAGTATAGAGGGGAAATCGTGTGTAGGTGGATAATCGTACGCGCGCAACTCTTGTCTTAGTACGGCATTCAGTGACGCGCGCTCGCTAACTAAAATTGCTTCAAATCGGCTTGCGACAATTGATAACATTGAGTCAATAAGTTCCCAATATCTGACTTTTTTCTTTATTTTGCATAAAATTGATTATTTGTATGTATCAAGTATAAAACATTATACCATATCTGTTTCAAAGCAAATTCAATTCAACTTGCTTTTAAGAAAAAAGTACAAGTAAAGACGAAGATATCGCAAATTTCGTGCAGATTTTGTCCGATGCGCGGCGCGTGTCTCCCATTCATTGTGTCCGGCTAAAAAGTAGCCCCCTTACTACAGCCTCCCCTACTACAGGGACTCTATGGCAGATTTACTTCATCACAGCGCGAACTACGAACATTGCCAATCAATTGGTGTTGTGCCGCGCCAGTGTGTCGTGTTGCATCAGTGCCAGGCTTCACTCGGCGCCTGGCCTGGCTAGGTTATCCAGTCCATTTCGGTGCCATTGTACATGTATTCATCTCCCCCTTTTTGTGATTTCCTTTCCAGTGAGAAAAGAATAACAATGGCAGAAGGTTCTTCAGAATCGGATGACCTTAAAACGCATGAAAAGCTTGAGCTTGGACGAAGTGGAAGTCAAGATGATGAGTCCACTGAGATAAAGAAAGCATCAACTACGACTCCCAAGCAGGATGATAGGGTTAGTGAAGCCCATCAAACTCAGGTAGGATATTCCTCTCTCTTAAGAATATTTGATCTCGTCTTTAGTATGGACACCAAATTGTATCATGATGCCTAGGAATGGATACATGGTATTAAAGTTGGTAATTAATTTGCCGCAAGTGGAGAAGTATAATAATTGTGTATTCTTGGCAAACAATTTGAAAATAGGGCCATGAAAAGTTCTCCACTAGCTCCCATCATTATACTTGGGCCAAAAATTCAGTGACAAGCCTGGAATTATAATTGATTGGCATGATGTATTTTGGAATATGTGACTGGCTATAGCAAAACCCTGCACTTGTCGGTAAAAATCAAAATGTAGATTTATATACCATTAGAAAGGCCTCATAACAATCTTTCATTTGATGCTTTGTTCTAACAAATTGGTCAACAATTGGCGAAGATGTGATTGTTTCAATTATGCAATCATAAGTCTTTTACACTGTGAACTTAAAATGCCAATTTCTTCAAAACAGGATTTTGCTATAGCCGGTCACATATATTTGTAATACTCAGTCTCACATACATACATGACACACTTCAAATGAAATCATTGTGTATGCCAAGAATATTTCATATCTACAAGAACTATCAAGTGGAAAGACATGTCATATTTCTCTTACATTGTATATTTTGTTTTTATGGCAGACAAAAGGAGGGAGAAAGCAAAAGAAAGGGTCAAGTTCTAAGCCAAAGGAGAAGAAACAGTCACTTCAAGCTGCTATGAAGAAAGGAAGAAAGAAGAATGGTCAAGGAAGTCAGGACGTGCCTGTACCTGTTCCGGGATTCGTAAGTTCAAAATAATGGTACAGTCAAACCTGTCTTAGCGACCACCTGTCTATGGCAGCCAATTTGCCAATCTTCCTTTTTTAGTGGTCACCAAAAAAAAGAGTCCCTACAGAGGAAAATGATGTTATGGAACATGTCTGCAGTGGCCAGCTGTTTGTTTCTCTTTATAGGTGGTAACTATACTCTGGTTTGACTGTATGTAGAAATCATAGTATGCAGGTCTGTAATCTAAAAGTAATGTAGCTAATATGCAAATCTGATAGACTATTTTTGTTGTTGTTGTTGTTGTTGTATAACATGCATTCTCGATATAGGCCGCTTCTGTAGGGAAAGACAAATCATGAATACAAATATTGTACCAGTGTGCATTGATTTCTAGATATCCTCTCATTGTGAAAGATATTGTTGTTTTAAAGACACATTTTACAGTGATTCTTAAGGATTAATTAGTAACTTAAATCATGAAAAAAAACAATTTGCCCATCTTTTTTATTATTATGATTATAATGTAAACTTGCACAGTATTTGTTTTATTTTCCATTTATTAGACGGAGGAGGCAACCGCATCAAAGCATAAGGGGTAAGTTATTTGCCAGGAACTAACATCTTAAATCAATGCAATATAATGAATGAAACATATAATATTCATCGAAACAAATATAAAGCAATTAATAATTAATTTGATAAACAAGAGCTAGAAAATAGCACAAATTGCTAGTCAAGGCTAGCCCTCTAACCCGTTCCTTTTGGGATTGTGAAGTCCCCGTAGACTTTCTACTTAGCCCACCCGGTTCCCGTAAGCAATGGGATACAACATTTACAGTTGACAAAAAAGCTTTGAGTATAATTGCTTCCATAAATGATAGGATTCTGGCATCGGAGCTTTTATGTTTAAATGCAATTACACACGTGCAATATGTTTAGCGTTTTTATACTTAGCGTAATTAGTTGTCCAATTTTAGATGTCTAATTTTGTTCTACAAATATACACCTATTATTTAAAATGTATTTTATATGTATTTATATAAGAAATAAGTTATGCATGTATATCATTTACGTTCTCAATTTGGTTAAACTGTGTATGTAATTTATTTTTGTAAACACATATGCAATTCAGCCCTGTGGCTGCAATATATGTATTTTTAATGAATAAACCATATTTGAATTGAATTGAATCGATTGCTTGTCAATCTTGATAAGTAATACTTCTTCTTCGGTATAGTGACCACAATCAGCTTGCTGATTATATCGCACTTTGATTTGGTTGTGATGTGCAGTATGTAGTGCTCAAATATGATGGCTAATTGAATTGGTAATTTGTAAAATTATGTTGATATTTGCTGTTTTTACTATTAAATTGGAATAGTTTCTCTCGGAGTAACTGAATTATATTTCCTCTTATTTAAATCATTGTCCCCTTTCTACATTATTTTATTTGTAGTACTGGTTTAGTGTACGACGACACTCTCAAGGGACACTCCTGCCCTCATGGAAGGTAAACAGAGACTCATTTCTAAACATTTGTGACCGGCTATAGCAAAACCTGGCACTTGTCAGTAATTTATGTTTTGAAGAAATGGGCCTTTTAAGCTCACACAATGTGTGTAAAAGACCTATGATTGTAAAATTGAAACAATCATATGATTGTAAAATTGCAACAATCATATCTTCGCCAATTATTGACCAATTATTTAGAACGAAGTACCAAATAAAAGCTTGTGATGAGGCCTTTCTAATGGTATGAAATTGTTGTCTAAACTTTTTAATGAATTAAGCTATATAATGATTTGTATCTTTTCTTAATTTGTAGACCAAAGTCTATTTGTTTGACACAAAACTATCACACATATTTTGTTCGCATACATGTTTGAAATCTATATCCAGTATATGCAAATGAAAAAGGAAGTCAGTTACTTTAAAATGGATTGTGGAAAAGGTCTGCTTCCTGTTTTTGATGGCCTTTAATGAACATGACTCTACCTTTTTAGCATGGCATTCAATGTTCTGTGAAGATGGAATGAAGTAAAACATTCTTTGTAGGTATTGAGAACCCCCCTTGTCATGTTTCTTCTTTACTGTATTTTTAACTGTAAGCAAGTGTAATTTTGACCCCCTTCTGTTTATTACAAACTCTTAATTTCTTCTACTGCGTTGATTCAATGACTTTTCCCCCTTACCCTGCCAGTGAGCATGGGAAGAGTGAATCTCCAGAGAGGTTATCAGCCTGCTATGAGAGGTTGCAGGAGCAGGGGCTGCTGGACAGATGTGTGCCGGTCACGGTGAGTCAAATAGCACATTTAGATACAGTTTTGAAGAAAATACTGATTAACTGCTTCTCTTATATTTAAAAATTTGCCTGTGTGTGTTAAAATAAGAATCAATTTGGGATGTGAGCTTTTCATCCAAACAGAATCCTCATTAGATGCTAAAATTAGAGGATAGAATTATACTTTCCTATGACTTAAAAAACAAGCACATGCTTCTGCATGCGAATCGTGTTGTATAATGAAAACATTTTGAAAGTATGATTAATATTTTAAGGACTCTTTTGTAAATGCTATTGTTTAAATATATTCTTGCAGACTCGTTCAGCAACAGATGAGGAAATATTGAGCATTCATAGGTAAGTTAGAGGTACAATGATTAAGTTAAAATTAATTATCATTCCATGTTTGTCCACTCTGGAATAAAGGCATAGAATCATTAATTGTATTAGGTATACCTCCAGACTAAGGCACACTTGCATCTATTTCAGTTTGCATTTGATTTGTTACATTACCTTCACCAATAGAATCAAGCATTTGTTAAACCCTTGCTTTGGCATGGAAGGAGATTTGCCTGTGAAATTGTATTACAAGTCGAAGAGATGAGAGTTGTATAATGCATATATGAAACAACATAACTTTCACTTTCTTTTTTGTGCTTTCTCTCAAATTAAATCAAAATATCAACATAACTTGTGCTTTCTTTGAGATTAAAGCAAAATTATCAACATAACTTGTACTTTCTTTCCTTCCATGTAGTAAAGAGTATTTGGAAGCCATGAAGAGCTCCAGCAGTCTGCCACCCCCAGAGCTCAGACAGCTGGCTGAAAGCTTTGATAGTATTTTCCTATGTCCGGTGAGTATCCACACACCTATCACAGAATGTAATTAGGTATTGCCCTCATCTTTTCTTTTTTTTGCTGCATCATTTTTCAGTCAGTGATTTTAATTGTAGAATCATGCAATAATTGCGCTCAACGTCAATGATAATGATATTGATCATATCATACCTGTAAAATGAAACAATAACACCAAATTGTATCCATCAGTTGGGCTTTGAAGATGACCAGGCTAGCAATCTGGAGGTCTCTGGTTTGAAATTGCGGAGAAACCTTATTTTGTTTATTAATATTCTTTTTATAAGAGTCAATATAAGGCCTAGATTTGTTTATCCTAGCATCATTTTCATTTACATAATATGTATTTCTGGCCAGCTTCTCTCTGTTTGAAATAATAATGAATTCAACAAATTAATAATATTATTCCTTTGGGCTTTGACTACCACAGGAAAGTTTTGAACTGGCCAACAAGACAGCAGGAGGTGTGTTGAATCTAGTGGAGCAAGTCGTGCAGGGAAAGGTAGGTTGGATTTCACTTTTACTCTTTTTAAAGGGATCTAGTAACATTGTCAAAATCCTCAAAACTTACTTGCAGAGATGCCAAGTAGTACGTTTTTGCCGTATTTAGTACGTTTTTATGATGTAAATACGGCAGTACGTTTTCTAAGAAAAAAAATAAAATAAACAAATTTAAAAATCCTTTTTTTTTCTTTTTTTTTTTTCCCCTCCCCCCTTCTCCTCCCCACCATATAGTAACGGTTGAAAATGGCAAAAAGAATTAGGTTGAACCCTGAAAAACTATTATTAAAGTTATAAATTTGAAATATATTACAAATAAACAAAACAAACTCATAAAACGCTGTGTGATTGACTGAATCAACTTTTATATTAACGCAAACGTAAAGAGTATTTTTGCTGCGCGAAAATAACTTCGCTAAAAAATATGATTTTTTACCTCATACGTTGGCTGCACTGAAAATACTTTTTTATGCCTCCGCCAAAGAAGTGGCCGGAGGCATTATGTTTTCGGGTTGTCCGTCCGTCCGTCCTGTTTTCGTTCTCGCGATATCTCAAGACCCAGTTGACGGATCAATTTAAAACTTGGTATGAGTGTACGTATTGGGGTGACAATGATCTGATTAGATTTTAGGGGTCATGAGGTCAAAGGTCAAGGTCACAGTACTCAATATATATGCAAAAATGCCTCGGGCTCGCGATATCTCAAGAACTGGTTGACGGATTAAATTCAAACTTGGTTTTAGTGTAGATATTGGGGTAGCAATGATCTGAATAGATTTTGGGGTTCATGAGGTCAAAGGTCAAGGTCACAGGACTCGATGTATGTGCAAAAATGCCTCGTTCTTGCGATATCTCAAGAACCGGTTGACGGATCCATTTCAAACTTGGTATGAGTGTACATATCGGGGTGCCACTGATCTGATTAGATTTGGGGGGTCATGGGGTCAAAGGTCAAGGTCACAGGACTCAATATGTATGCGAAAATGGCTTGTAACGGCAAAATTTCAAGAACTGAATGTCAGATTTCAATCAAACTCGGTACCTGAATGTATCATAAAGAGTCAACGTAGCCAAAATGTTGGGGTCATGAGGTTGAGGCCAAGGTCATGGGACTCATTATACATGCAAAAAAGCTTGTAATGCCAAAATCTCAAGAACTAAATTTCAGATTTCAATCAAACTTGGTACCTGAATGTTTTTTAGGGAGCCATTAAAGATTGGGGTGATATGGTCAAGGTCACAGGACTCAAAATGTATGAAAAATATTTTTTTAAATTAAATCGGTGCATGTTAATTTGGGCTTGATATTAAAATCGCGTGATAGCGGAGGCATAATTTTCGATTGCGCGCAATCGAAGATCCATCTAGTTTTGGTCCAAAATACTGTTTTTTAGAGCTCGGAATACTTTTTTTGGTTTGTGAAGGTTGGCATCTCTGTACTTGGAACCCCGTTCCTCACTCAGTTCTCATATAGCTCATTGTATTCGTGTTATCAATAGGAGCATGGAACTGCTTTCTGTTTTCCAAATATATCTTCCATTAAAAAGATACATATGATTGAAGTGTTCAGATTTATAATTATCTAGTGGATAATTATAACCGTGTACAAAGTCAGTGCAATGAGTTAGCGAATATCACTTTGTATTTTCGCTCATTACTCGGTAATATGACATTCATATATCATGTAATTTTCACACATCACTCAGTGGACATATCAGATTGCAGAATTTCAATCATTTGCTAGTTTTTGCACATGTCAACAAAGTTATTAGATCCCTCTAATACTCACCTTTCATTAAAGGTGGCAAGTTTTCTACATTAGGGAATAATGGGATGTTGACAGAAGAAAGGCAGAACATGGGAAGCTGCATTTCTATTAATAATACAATATAATACCCAAGCATGTGAATCACACCAATAGCAGCTGATTTTTAGCATTTTCAGTTTTCAGTTTTTAACAACAACTTTGGACTGGAAATGTTGTCACAGAAATTCACAAGAAAAAGTAGTGTTACTGCTATGAAATGGAATACTATTGCATTTACAATACAAGTTTGAGATTTTAAAACTTTTTTTTTCTTTCTATTTCCAGCTCAGCAATGGATTTGCAGTTGTCAGGTAGGATGGAGTCCACTTATTTTAATGCGTTGTTGATTTCTCAAGAAAGATGATAAATTTGTCATTAAAAAATTTGGGATGTAGTTTTTTACTAAAAATGCAATAGTATATACATGAGAGCCATATTATGGCATAAAGAATATTTGTTATGAAATAAATAATTTATTTTGCTTCTGATTTTGCTGCCAAGTAGCCAACCATATTTTCAGTGGCCCAGAGTCTTTTGAGTAGGGCTAAACATTTAATTTAGTATTTGTATAGGTGAGTTTGCAGGAAAGATTGTCATCATCGTCATCGTCCGTCATTACCCTCATCACCATCATGACCATCACCATCATCACCATCACCATCGTCATCATCATCACCATCACCATCATCATCATCATCATCATTTCTATTATTATTATTATTTGTATTGTATTTTTTTAAAATGTTATTTTATGTATCTTTCATCATCTCTTGCTTCACCAGACCCCCAGGTCATCATGCACAACATGATGTTGCCAACGGATACAGTCTTTTCAACAACGTCGCCATAGCTGCCAAAATTGCAAGAACAAAATGGAACGTTGAAAGGTGAATATGAAAACAAATTTAATCCATCGATGACAAATATCTGCAATTATGCAATTGTGATCAATATCTTTCCTTTGTTATTTTCCAATTTGCCCATTCGGGATAAACATTTGTGGATCAATTTTGTTCCCGCTAATTACAATGATAATTCTATAATGTTATTAAACACATTTCTAAGAAGACACTTGTGACACACAATTATCATGAATAGGGCACAATTCAAACCCCACAATTGTCTTATGCACCTTCTCATCACCCCCCCCCCCCCCCCCCCCCCCCCCTAGGTAGCATACTAGGGTACCCATCCTGTATTTAGAGTAGCAATGTGAATTCAATATCTTGATGAAGGACATAAATGCCGGGATATCAATCTTATGTTTCAAACTTGGGACCCCAAGAATAATGTTTCAGATACCCATCTAATTGTGCCACAACACCTTCACAGCTTGAATGTCTCCACCCCCAACAAATATTGAAATGCTAAGCTTGATAATATGTAAACTCTTCAAATAAAAGTTCATGATACAAGTCGTTATAAATCAGTTTTATAATTCTGAATTTGTGGCATGCATGTATATGCTAGTATTCTAATCCAATAGTATTTCATTCTTCTCATACCAGAGTACTCATTGTGGACTGGGATGTGCATCACGGGCAAGGGATCCAATTTGCATTCGAAGATGATCCAAGGTGAGCTTTCATCAAAAGTAAACATGAACAAATAAAAGCCCTTACCTGGCCTTTGTGTGCTTTTAATTGCCATTTTAGGTACATTAATTAGGACACCACCCTCTTTTGTTATTATACAGATAATACATGCCTAGAGTGCGTTATGTAAATTCAACAAGCACAAGGTTTGTACAATTAAGCGTGAATCTTTATGGTGCAGGGCCCTGGGCACTATTGACCCAAATGCAATAGGGATATTTCAACTAGAATGGTGGATCTCTGTAATGTTACATATAGCATATTCGATCTGTCTCATCCAATTTTGAACAAAAACATTATTCCCCTTTAACTGTTGCTTTTCAGCGTGCTGTACTTTTCGGTCCACCGGTATGAGAACATGGCTTACTGGCCGCATTTGAAGGAGTCCAATTGTGATCACATTGGAAAAGGCTTGGGCAAAGGCTACAATATCAACATCCCTTGGAACCAGGTGAGGTTATTTAACCCATTCAGGACTGATTGATTTTGCTATAACATGTATTCTCCATAGACCCATGCCCTAGTATTCTCGGTACCAGTCCTGTATGGGTTAATCTTTGAATGTCTGGGATTTACAGCTCGATGAAGTATATTTTATAGTGCAAATATTTAACATTGGGACTCGAGGAGTTTAATCTAAATGGTAAAAGTGGAGGAATATTTAATATGGACTGTTGACTAACTCTACTGTTTTTAAAACTATTTTCATGTACGATTACTGTTTGCAAATGGTATGTCATAGTATCTTTAAGATTGTATGCAAGTGGAGGTCATCAGTGATTTATGAGAATTTATGAGAGTTTGATTTATGATTAGAATTGCAGAGTGGTTTTCTTCCCAAGGAAGTAGAGAGTCATGCCATATGTTGATTGATTGTGTATGTGTATCTTTTGGCCAGGGACAGAATAATCAGCAATTTGATCATGGTCACTGTATGAAAGAAGAAGAAAAAGTGTTGTATATATATATATATATAGAGAGAGAGAGCCTATCAAAGGCATTTATTCACATCCATTAAAAACAAGTTACAATAAGTGCAATGAATATAGTGCAAAAAGATAAACCATTTACAATCAAAACTGAATACATAAAGAAACATCAAACAAACAGATACAATACTACACAAATATATAGAGATGATGTATTATGATCAGTGCACCTGTAAAGTGTCAGATATTGCCCAAAATTACGTTTGAGACCTATACCAAAATTATTGTAAGATATGTCTGAATAATATGTGAAAGTTTCATTGAAAAAGAACACTGCTTTTCCTGGTTAAAAAAGCGAAAATTTGCGTCGGCGTTTACCACGAATTACTGTATGACGTGTATGAGGTTTATGACCGTTCATTAACGCTCTTGAGCTGAATGATAGATATCGTCATATTAAAGGGGCACAGTAGAAGAGAAATGTGGAAGCTCCAAGTACTTTTTGTGGAGTTAGACACTTTACTGGTTTCACTTTAATCTTTAAACCTGATTATTATGTTGTCTTCCATGCAGGCTGGGATGGGTGATGTAGAGTACTTGGCTGCCTTCCAGCAGGTGCTTCTCCCTGTGGCATATGAGGTAAAGGACAAATCTGTTTGTAAACGTACTTGTCCCCTGTGCTCCCTATGCAGATAACGAAAAAAAAAAAAGAAGAAGAACCCTCTTTTTACATTGACATTGACTTATAACATGCTTGATGTGTCTATAGTCCTGTCATTTTGGTTCAGTTCATCTTCTTAAAATAAATGTTATTTTATTGCCTTTTATGTATCTATAAACGTGTAAAATCATTTTATATTTTCAGATTGTCTTTTGTATATAATTTGTTTCATTTTGTTTTCCACGGTTATTCATGCATACATAATTTTGTAAAACAAAACAAGTGTTGATTTGATGCAATAACTAGTGGTTGATTTCATCTTGAAAGAGATGATATCTGAGATGGATTAAACAATAATTTAAACCATATTTTTCAGTTTCACAAAATCTGTAAAATGAATATGGTGTTTGATTTTCATTCACAGTTCCAGCCCGAGTTGATTCTTGTGTGTGCTGGCTTTGATGCAGTCGCCGGGGATCCCAAAGTAAGTGTTGAATAAAATATTGCTTGTTTGTGAGAGTTCATGGCTATTTTAATACAGTCAAAGGAGTGAATATAGTTTATACGTGTCTAATTGTATAATTTCTTTTCTTATTACTTAAGTACACATTAATATTAATTTTCATGATTATATGTTAATTTATTTCTGCCAAGTCTATTGCAGGTATTTCAGTAGGCAAGCTGAAATAGTTCCTGGGAGGTTTTGTCGCTGTTTGTTTTGGTTGACTAACCAATTCGGAACTGATCCTTAAAATACTTGGCCTGAAGTCAAATGAGAATGTGTGTTATACCAAATCAAATCATCTACAGTGGGTTAAAGCTTTCAATATATATTTTTTTTTTTTATTTCAGGGGGAGATGATTGTGAGTGTGAGCTGTTTCTCCCACCTGACACACCAGCTGATGGGTCTAGCTGGGGGTAAGCTAGTCCTGTGTCTGGAAGGGGGCTACTCCCTAAAAGGTTTGGCAGCTTTCGTTACAGTTTATGTCAATGGAAAACACTTATTTTTGTTTATTTTGTGTCATTGCAGGGGGAGATGAATGTGAGTGCGAGCTGTTTCTCCCACCTGACACACCAGTTGATGGGACTAGCTGGGGGTAAGGTAGTCCTATGTCTGGAAGGGGGCTACTCCCTGCAGGACTTGGCAGCTGCAGTTGCAAGCTGTACAGAAACACTTCTTGGCGATCCCTGCCCACCCTTGCCACCACTCAAAGACATCTGCAAAAGGTAAGTCTTTTATGCCTGGTAATGGATTGTTGGCGAGAAGGGGGCATGATCCACCAATTACATGGCAAAAAACAAAACAAAGAACCATACCCCACTTTCCACCTTTATTAAGAACATCAAACCTTGTTTCATTTTTAAATTTATGATGATGGTGAAGATGGTGATAATGGTAATAATAATAATAATGTATTTTATTACATTTTCTACCCAACTTTGTGGATGACTACCTAACACTGTCAAAACATAAGTGTATGATCAAATCAGGCACTTAATAGTTTGAGACCTTTATATTTGAGACCTGCTTAATAGGATTACTGTGCGTGCAGAATGAGCCTGCGGAACAGATGCCGGTACTATAATCACTTTATTTTTGCTATTTGAAATCGCTAAGAGATTTTATTTTAAATAATTGTGTGACATTAACACTAGAAAGGGGTTATTCATTTGAGATTCAAGAAGAATGTCATTATTGAAGACAAAGACATCGTGAGAGAAAATAGAAGGAGAGATAAAGACTCAAGAAAATAGAAGGAGAGATAAAGACTCAAGAAAATAGAAGGAGAGATAAAGACTCAAGAAATTATCTCGTTAATGCTTTGACGTCGTCATACGGACATGTCGCAAACTGTAAGATGATTAGCTGGACATTGTCACTAAAACAAACATTATATATTCGGAAACTTACAGATGTTGTATATTTATATTTTCTCTCTAACTATTTGATTACGCCTTTGTGTTACTGATATTTTATGACAAATGTTTCATTCCATAGATATTATACCTCAATAATTGTGGAGTCTAAGATATAATATAGTTATGGTCTGGATCGGAGGACGATTCCATTATTTTTATGAGAAATTTTGAAATTTATAGATGTCTGAGGAACACTAGCTTATATGTACCAGCACCATTGCGGTGCAAAATAATTGTTTTGCCTTTATTATGCACGAAGGGTATACATAGTTACAGAAGATTGAGTAGAACCCTTGTTATTATTTTGAAATATTGGTTTTAGTAATTTTTTATAAAACATACTTAGTAACAGTTTATTGGTGGTGTCTCGGTTGGGTCGTTGTTTTAACAAGGCATTAAATCTTAATGTTTTGTTGGAGTGGTGATTCAGTGGAGATATTATTAATGAATTGTTGAAAAGTTTTTTTTTTTTTTTTAAATAATAAAAATAATAATAATTCTCTAGAAAGTTAAAATATTTTTTGATTGGTATGGATATTTCGGCCGTTTCTGAGCCGATTTCGATTAAATGGAGTTTTTTGTTTTTGTTTGTTATCAAGATTGTTTGTTCTTTTAAATTTGATAGTCAGGTTTATATTGTTTTATGAAGGGGTATGTTGTGAAGTGCCCTCTATACTAATTGCTCAATTTTCTCTTTAGTGGTTATTTTTGAAAGAAAGTAGTAATTTCATTGAATTTTATATTCATTTATTTAATTTTTTTTAGCACTATTGAATTATAATTATGATTTGTTGGTATAATATAACAGTTATACCTCTAAATAATTAGTTTCAATATAATAGAATTGCCCCTTTAAATATAAATTGATATAAATAGATTTTGCGTAAATATTATGGTTTATGGAAGGCCTGACACATTGGCAACTGTCACTGTGTATGTGTTCATTCAAATACGACTGGGAGAGATTACGACTGGGAGAGATTACGACTGTTAATTTGAAATTTTACGCTACCATACCCGTTATACAACTGAAACGTATATGTATGACACAGGTGCAGATGTTTTATGAGTAAGGATCGGGATTGAAATACGTTAATCTTACTGTTGATTATACGTTATAATTCTATTCCTTTATTTATAGTTTAGTTCTTCCTTTTCGCAGAAGTCATGATGTTGACCTCCTTCGCTCCCGCTTTCTTTCTCTCTCTTTGTTTTCTTTTTTTCTCTTAATCTCCGTGTATATAATAGACCGATTCGGTGTTGTATAAGGGTGGTGTGCTTGTGGTGGCGGACTCTTTGTCGGTGGGATTAGCTGTAATGACTAGGATCGGCAAGCTATACTAGCTATTACTTGCTGTTCTTGGTTGCTATGGTTGGGCCAGCCGGCGTGGGGGATGCCGTCATGCGCGTACCGTTGGAGTGCATTACCGAATCGGTCTATTGAAAGACATGTAAGACGATCGTATGTACACCGGTTGGGATGCAACTTTTATTATGACTTTTATACTGCTTAATTCGCTTATTTAAATGCGACTGTTTAAAACGCTATTAATACTCTTTTATGATTTTTGAATTTGGAAAGAAAAAAAGGGTTGGGTGAAGAGGTTTATTGAGATTTTTTGACAACTAATAACTGCGAGATTCTAATTGTAGTTATGCTGGGGCACTTGTAATTCTTGTACAATTGCGAGTGTATATTTTTATTTTTTATTTTTTATTAATTTTTTCCTCATTAAAAAAAAGAAGAAGCTAATAATATGGGAAGATTTAGAGGTAAGCTTAGACATGTTAGGGAAGGGTATTCAGATTTAGAGGTAAGCTTAGACATGTTAGAGAAGGGTATTCATATTTTGATATTCCTGCTTACTCCTAGTCCTTGCTGCCTTCTTTTCTCCTTCGATACTTGTCTTTTTTCTTCATTTCTATATTTCCTTATTTTTCCAATATTCATTTATTTATCAACATTTTTTAATTAATATTTTTTTTGTTTGTTAATTGGTTTATTTTTAATTTTTTGTTATCTTGAATTATCATACAAATGACTTTACGAAGCCTTTATTTTAAAATTCCATGGTCAATTTGCGGAGCTTTTTTTATTTTTTTTTAAAGTTCCTTGAGTTTGCGTATGAATAGTAATATGTGTAAATGTGTTTTGTGTATGTTCAATGTTGTGTGTGCCAATTGTAAAAATCTCCACAGGGTGTATTGGATTTATATCCTCTATGATGTCAGTTATATATGTCTAAGGTAGATGTTGTTTCTATGAATTGTCGTGGTCTAGCAAATAAGGACAAAAGACATGAATTGTTTCAATTTTTAATATTAAATAAATATCATATATGTTGCTTACAAGATACGCATTTTATTGATTTAGATCGAGAAAACCTTAAAAAAGAATGGGGTGGTCAATGTTTTATTAGTTGTAAAGCTTCAAACTCAAGAGGAGTGGCAATTTTGTTTAGTGGAGACATAACAGTCGATATTTTAGATAGTAAAGAAGATGATAATGGAAATTTTGTTGTACTCCATATTAGGATATTTGATTATGATATTACATTAGTATCTTTGTATGGTCCCAACACTGACAGTCCCCTTTTTTATGGTCAGATAGAAAAATGTATATTGGAATTTGAAAACCCATTTACTATTATTTGTGGTGATTGGAATCTGGTACAGGATTTTGATTTAGACACTTACAATTATATTCGCATTAATAACCCATTGGCAAAAAATAGAGTTAGTCATTTAAAACAGAATTTAAATTTGATTGATCCTTGGAGAGAATTGTATCCTTTAAAAAAAGTTTTTCTTGGCGACAGCCAAATCCGGTAAAAATGGCAAGATTGGATTTTTTTCTTGTTACAAAAGAATTAATGTCAGTTATAGATAAATTGAAAATATTACCAGGATATAGGACAGACCATTCATTAGTATGCTTGTCTTTGAATTTAGAAAAGATACATACAGGTAAAGGTTATTGGAAATTTAATAATTCGTTGTTGAAAGATGAAGAATATGTACAGAAAGTTAAACATGTAATTAAAGAGAATATTGTAATGTATTCGGTGGATGAAGTGTCTTATGATGAATTAGACTTAGATAAATGTAACTTTGAAAATTATAGATTTTCTATAGATGATCAGTTATTTTTTAATACATTATTAATGATGATAAGAGGTGAGACAATATCATATTCAAGTATGAAAAGAAAACGGTGTATGAAAAATGAAACTAAATTAGAAAAAGAAATTAGTGATTTAGAAAATAAGATTATTTATGTTTTAGATAATAAAGATATTATTGAAGAATTGGAAGATAAAAAAAATAGTTTGGAAGATTTAAGAAAACAAAAAGTCGATGACGCAATTCTTCGTTCAAAGTTACAATGGATGGAGTTTGGTGAAAAACCCTCAAAGTTCTTTTTGAACTTAGAAAAACAAAATTGTATTAATAGACAAATTAAAACACTGATTGATGATCAAGGTAATACAATTCAAAATCCAAATGTTTCATTTGAAGTACATCGTTTTTACTCTAAATTATATAAGCATAAACCTGTATCCGACTTTGATTGGGATCTTTTTCAATCAAGAAACATCCCGAAATTGAATGTGCAGATGAAAGATTCTTTAGAAGGTCCTTTGGTAATTGACGAGGTTTTTCAAGTTATTACAAATATGAAAAATAATAAATCTCCAGGAATGGATGGTTTTACAGTTGAATTTTTAAAGTTTTTTTGGGGCAGTATAAAGTATTTTTTACTTCGATCATTGAACTATGCATATTTTAATGGTCATATGACTGAAGCGCATAAAATGGGAGTGATTACATTAATACCAAAAGGAAATAAAGATAGAAAATTGTTATCAAACTGGAGACCTATTTCTTTATTAAATGTTATATATAAAATAGCTTCATCTTGTATTGCAAACCGGATTAAACAAATATTACCTTTTGTGATTAATGAAAGTCAAAAGGGTTTCATGTCTGGACGATTTATTGGGGAAAATATACGTCTTTTGTTTGATTTGATGTTATACACGGATTTAAATGATATTCCTGGACTTTTGTTGATAATAGATTTTGAAAAAGCCTTCGACTCAATATCACACGACTTTATTTTTCAGGCTCTGGACTTTTTTAATTTTGGTGATTCAATAAAATCATGGATTAAACTTTTTTATGAGAATGCATCGTCATGCGCTATGGTCAATGGTCATATGACAAACAGATTTAATATAGAAAGAGGATGTCGTCAAGGTGACCCTCTGTCTCCATACATTTTTCTTTTATGTGCAGAAATATTAAGTATAATGGTAAGAAAATGTGATGGTATAAATGGGATAAAAATAGCAAATGTTCAGCACAAAATAATTCAGTATGCTGATGATACTCTAATTACTTTAGATGGTACAGAAGATGATTTGAAGAAAACGATAGAAATTTTAAATACTTTTGAAGCTGCATCAGGGTTGAGTTTAAATAAACACAAAACTAAAGTAATGTGGATAGGGAGATATAAAGAAAGGAAAGATTCTTTGTGTACGGAAGAAAATTTAGATTGGGTTTTTGATGGTTATTTTAAATATTTAGGCATCGATTTCTCGGGTGACTTGCACGATATGGTTGATCATAATTTTTATACACAAATTTTACATATTAACTCTCAAATGACTCTCTGGTTGAAAAGATCGTTAACAGTGTTTGGTAGAATAAAAGTTGTAAAATCCTTATTAGTATCAAAGTTAAATTATTTATTTTTATCATTACCGAACCCCTCTGATGAAATTATGAAATTATTACAAAAGTCATTTTTTGAATTTATTTGGAATCATAAACCTGACAAAATAAGTAGGAAACAAATGATACAACCCTATCATTTGGGAGGAGCCAAAATGATAGATATATACTCACATGTTCATTCATTGAAAATATCATGGATGAGAAGATACTTTTTTGGTAATATAGATTCTTTTATTGATAATTTAATGCATACATTTATGCCCCAAAATTGTCAATTGAACCCTACTTTTGGTGATGTTCACTTTTTAAGATTGTCAATAGGTGCAACTAACCCTTTTTGGAAAAATGTTTTTTTGGCTTATAGTATTTTACAGTCTAAAAGTTTTCGCGATATATCTTGTCAGCCTCTATGGTTTAATAGTCATATTCAGGTGAATAACGTGTGTGTATTTTATAGTTCTTGGTACGAAAAGGGTATAATATGTATTAACGATTTGTTAGATGAAGATGGAACTTTTTTGTCACTCAATGAATTTAAATTGAAATATCAAATTACAGTTAATTTTTTGCAATACTTTGGCCTATGTGAAGCTATTAAATCTGGTTTCAATAACCGTTGTGGTATTTTTGTGAAAATGGAACAGCCTTTAAGATTAGATTTAATTTCCCTTATTTGTCAATTTCGAAAAGGATGCTCGCATATATATGCTTTATTATTACAACAAAAAAGGGAAGAATGTAAAAGCTATACAAAATGGAAAAGGTTTTTTAATATTGATGAATCCATATGGCAGAAGTATTGTGCTCTTGCATTTAATTGTTCTATTGATGTTAATTTACGTTGGTTTCAATTTACAATATTACATAGAATTTTGTTTACAAACGACATATTGTTTAAATTGAACATGGTTGAAACTGAATTATGTTCCTTTTGTAATGCTCATACTGAAACAATTACTCATTTATTTTGTGATTGTCAATTTGTTAAAATTATATGGGCAAAACTAGAAAGATGGATTAACATAAGTGCTGGTTGTAACATACATTTTACAAATGAAAATATATTGTTTGGATTAAGAGGTTTAAATAATAGAGCAATAAACTGTTTATTGTTCGTTAGTAAGCAAATAATATTTCGAAGTAAACTAGTGAATAAAATACCTGTATTTTCTCAGTTTAAATCAGCTTCAATTTCATATTATAAAAATGAAAAATATATATTTAGTTTGAAAGGTCATGGTAAATACTTTGATAAAAAATGGTTTTCCTTGAGAAGTATGTTTTCTGATATTGTTTAATTAGTTATATTTATACAAAGAAATTATACGACGGTTCATTTATGGTTCATTTATTGTTATTGTTATGATATGCTTGTAAATGTCATGCTATGTTTAATTTTGTTTTACTTATACCAATAAATGCCCTGTGGAGGGAGAAAAAAAAAAAAAAAAAAAAAAAAAAAACTTAATAGTTTGAAAACAAAATTGGAATAACAAAACTAATTAAAAGCACTTCAAACTTTGTTCCGACCTTGATGATAAATTGAGAAGCCAGTGGTACACGTACTACATTTAAATGACATGATTCGATTTGATTTGATTTGTTTTTCTGTAATGGATGTATTCAAATTTATTTTTAACATTTGCAGTTCTGTTATGACCCTGACGTCTGTCACAGAAGCCATCAACCCATACTGGAAATGCCTTCAATGTTATGGTAAGTTTTCAAAGATTTTAATCAACAGGTTTGATTTGAGCTAGAGGGGTGACATGTTATTGGCTCCTGCAATTTTGGCCACATCATTCCAGTGAAACAATGAAATGGCAATATCAGTTTAGCAAAAGTTAGGATTATGGTTGTTTTTAGGTTTGGGATATTGGGATATATGGAAGATTAATAAAAAGCCATTTTTGGCTGCAGTAAAGTTCATAGAACTGCAAAAGGCTTAACATTTTAAATTACATATTGCACAAAAGTCATTTGAAAGGAAATTTTGTAAACTGTACTACAATTATACACCACTTTGTTTTATAAATATATATCACCCCAAAAAATTGTCACAGAGTTTTAAATTAACTTTTGTTGTTTTCCTAGATTTTTCGACTCCAAGCAGGATCCATTATTACCTATTTCATAAAAAATGTTTGAAGGAAATGTCATAAACTGTTTAACAACACACCACCTTTTTACATTTCATATTTAGTAACACCATCAGACGGTGAGCAACAGAGCCAGGAAGGGGACGTTGCCAGCACTACCCATGATGCGTTAGGTTCTGAGGGAGGGGGAGAGGGTGCTGTTTCGGATGCCAGTGTGACGGCGCTAGGCAACAGACTGATGCGGGAAGTGACGCTATCAAAGCCACCTCATAGGTAGGTTATTTATATGTTGGCAGGTTAGAGTGAGAAGGGCGTTTAAGTCAATTTTTTGCTACATTGAGTTCTGCATACCATCTTGTGGATTGGAGCCTTATCTATATGTATCTGATGCCAAATGTTCAGATATTAGGTAATCATAATTGGGGAAATATTTATAAAAATAAAAGAGAGCCAAATTTGGTTTCTACAAGGCTCCAAAACCATGGGCGTCGATACTTACGTAATACCTATTCATCAGGGGGGATGAATGAATAGATCATCCCCCCCTGATGAATGGGTATCAATGACAGATCGACGCCCATGTCCAAAACTGTAAACACGATTACCTCATCACCTTTAAGATGTGAATGAAACTTCAACTTATTAGTAGATTGTTGATATAAGGCTAATAGACTACCCATTGCTTTGATGTATATATACATACAAATGATAATTGAACTAAATACAATTTGTATGCAGTGGTTTCCATTTATACACAAAGTTGTATTTGATTTTTCTGGAGTTTTGTGTCATTGTATCACTTTACTTACATTAATTATTGCAGGACTGGTCTAGTGTATGATGAAAGAATGAAGCTCCACAGAACCTAGTAAGTATATTTGTATTGAATGAAGTACCCAATTGTGGAGCATAGTTTGATGTACTTTTAGCCTCACATTTTGAATATACATAGTACAATTGTATTTTGATTTTCTTGCAGGTTAAGTTGTATTTTGAAATGGACAAATTGTGTAGCATGTCTGGTACAATGCAAATGTCTAGCAAAGAGTCATATTTTTTTTTGTAATCTTATATTTTCATTTTCATTGTAAAATGCCTCTCTCTCTTGCAGTTTCCACAATATACAAACAAGATTTTGAAATACACGCTTGAATCAAATTTGTTAAAACTGCTATTTTCCATGATATTTATTGTATTTATGTATTATGTTCTGTTTTATCCTGCTGCTATTAAATCTAATCTAATCAAATCTAATCTAATGTCATATTTACTGAATCTGCTAGCAATCATCCTGAGAGGCCGGAGAGAATAGCAAGGATCTTCAGCAAGCATCAGGAACGTGGTCTTGTCAACAGGTGTCTTCAATTACAGGCGAGTCTTATTTTCTTCTCCATGTCGGCCTTTTAAAGGGATAGTACAGGTTTATTATTTTCCTCCGTGTAACCCTTTACCTTTTTTCCCATTCATATCAAAATTGAAGAAAATAAATCCTGTGTGGTATATAAATGACTCTTGGGTTATCCACTTTCATAAATATTTGCAAAAATCTTACAAAATTCAAAATTCATTTACAAGAATGATCTTCTCAAGAAATTTTCAAAATCACATTTTTGAATATAAATATGAATATATCATTTGTGTTTGTTAAACCACAGTTATTTTTTATTTGTCTTATTGTTGTGCCATATTTTTGTTTTTGTTTTTGTCATTGTAGGCAAGGCAAGCAACTGAAGAGGAATTAGCTTCATGTCATAAGTAAGTACATTGTTTACTGAGTAATAAAAAGATGATCTTGTACGTGTATACAATGTATCTACGTAGTAATGATAATAATAATGACAAAAACAACATCAACAATATTTCCTTGTTTTTTGTCGTAGTAATGATAATAATAGTAATATTTGTAATAACGATATAAATAATAAGGCTAATAATAATGATAATAATGACAACAATATCAACAATATTTCCTTGTTTTTTGTTGGGGTAATGATAGTAATATTTGTATGATAATAATAATGATGGTAATAATTACGACAACAACATAAAAAATAATATTTGCTTGTTTTTCTTTGTTTGATAGGTGTGATTTCATCCAGGACCTGAAGCAGACGGGTAGCAGCAGTGCTAGAGAACTGATTGGCGTGCAGGATAAGTTCAGCACGACAAAGTATAACAGAGATGTCTACATCCATCCTGTAAGTATCACATTTTAATTTTCATTTTATGATTTACATTCACTTTTATTCTTTGTACAACAGATGTTAAATTTTTAAAAAGTACATTTCATCCTGTAAGTGTCACATGTTGCTCAATATTGATTCCATATTACTCTTTATTGTGCATGAAAAAAGGGTGTTAATTAGATAATTTCACACACAAAAATCAAACAAATATTACGAACTTTAGAACTACTAACTTATACAACAGATTTGTGATTTGTGACATCACTAAACATGTGATCTCTTTTGCATGGTCAAGTATCATAAGCAACAATCAGTGACTTGTATTTTGACTAGTTTTAACCAATCTTATATCTAAAACTCATACAAATATTTTGTAAAGTGCATTTTGCTAGGTGAAGTTTCCGGTAGCACCATGTTGTAGTTCTGAAAAGTACTGTTGAAAGAGACAGAGGAGTGTATAGATGAGGAAAATAGTAAACTTTCCCAAAATATCAGTTCTGAGAAGAACTAATAAAAGGAGATAGGTAAGACAGAGGGGGAGTCTGAGAAGATAACTCTTTCTTTGAGTTCTAAAAAGAACTGATGGTGTTCCACAAAGATCCAAAGTTGAACTTAGCTCTAAGTTAGACTAAAAAATTATGGAAAGCCGTTAGTTTCTTTGAATTTGTTTGTACAAGTTCTTTTAAAAGGTATACAATTTTGGTTCAAATCATTAATCAAGGATATTTCATGTTCTGGATAAAAAATGTATGAAAAGTCTAAAATACTTGCATTTTTACTATTCAATACATTTTATTGCAGGGCTACAAATGGCTTACCATGAGTTTTAAGTCCAACTTAGAGTTAAGGTCAACTTAGGATCTTTGTGAAACACCCCTGTTATGAGAGAATGCTAGTGGAGAAGGAAAGTAGAGGTCTCATTATGTTGAATAGACTGTGCTTTCAATCTTCAGGAGAATAACATTTTTTCTTCTTTTTTTTCCAGTTTATTCAACCATAAACATCAATCAATATTTACAATATTAAAACAAGATACATGTACATTAGTAAATGGTTTGGAGCCCCTGAGCAGCAAAAGCTTGACATTTGTTTGCTTTTTCCCAATGTCTCCTGTGTTGCAGGATACCTATCTGTGTGCATCCATTGCAGCAGGCTGCTGCCTCAACCTTGTGGATGCTGTCTGCACTAACCAGGTAAACCATTCACACAATATCAAAACAATTGTTTGTCACCTAAAGGCTGTGTGCCGTGTTCTGTCATATCTTGTTGTGTACTTCTCCATAAAGGAGCAACATTTTAATCATTAACTGACTTACCATGCTACATGTTTATTATCATTTTAGAACATATAACATAATATTAATTTAATTGTTTTCAATGAAAAAAAGGTTTGAAGAGGCGATAGATTGGAATCATAATTTCGATATCTGGTTGCGTATTCAGTGAATACAGTGCTATTGATACTCCCCAATACATATATTCACTCATTTTGTTAGATTATTTCATTGTGGAGATTTCATAAATATTTACTCTTTATTTTTCTCTGTTCAGGTCATGAATGCTGTTGGAATAGTAAGGTGAGTAAAACATTGTATACATCTTTGGTCATAGAACAAAATTTCCCCCAACCCCAAAACTAACTCAAATTATGCTCTGATCGAATGCTCATGCCCTCACCGACTCTCATTTTATTACACATCGGGCTTGTATAGTGGATAATCAGTTTTCATATTCATTTTTCTTCATAAATATACACTATTAGAGGAGCATTGTATTTTGCCAACTGGTGCTGTTAATTTAGAGCAGAACTATAAATAAATGAAAGAGTGTAGGAGAGAGAGATTAATAGTTTAGGAAATGCTCCGACTGGTTGCTTTTGGGAAACGATCATAGACTATTTGTATACAATTTATTGAGACTTGACTTTGCGAATGTGTGTTTGTTGTCTGCCTAGGCCGCCTGGTCACCATGCTGATGGCAAGACGGCGTCTGGGTTCTGTTTCTTCAACAACGTGGCTCTGGCAGCCAGATATGCGCAAACCAAGTATGGCATCAACAAGTAAGTATTGCATAATTGACTTTATACATTTCCACTTTCACTTCCTGCCCCTCTGTATCTGTAGTAATATTGTATTCTCATTCATGTCTCATGTTTGTTTATATTCTGTATATTTGTTTATTCTCTTTATATTTTGCAATGAAAATGTATCTACAGTATCTATAAGAGACTCATCTTTTATCATTGATAAGGTCAAGGCATGGGAGAAATGGCTCCAACTGAGGGAAGTGGGTGGGAGGGGAGGGGTGCCTTCATGTTGCCAACGAAATGTGACCAGCTATAGCAAAACCTTGTCCTTTGCACTTGTCGGTCAAAATCAAAATGTAAATTTTCATACCATTAGAAAGGCATCACAAACTTTCATGCCTTGTTCTAACAAATTGGTCAATAATTGGCGAAGATATGATTGTTTAAATTTTACAATCATAAGTCTTTTACACACATAATGTGAACTTAAAATGCCTTCAAAAACATGAATTACCGACAAGTGCAGGGTTTTGCTATAACGGGTCACAAATAGTCTGTATGCGACAAAATAAAGTGGTCGCAAGTACCGTATTTGCTGGTGTATTAACCGCACGATTTTCCATACAAAAGAACTTGCCAAAAGAGGGTAGTGGTTAAAGGGACTAAGTAACATTGTCCAAATCCTCAAAATAAATTTTTCATTCTAGCTGTTCCCTCATACCTTGTTGTATTCGTATTAACAATAAAATCATGGGACAGGTTTCGGTTTTTCAAATTTCCCTTTTGTTACAAAGATATGTACGATCGAAATATTCAGATAAGAAAAACTCCGGGCGAGTTTTTCTTCTGTGTACAAAGTGAGTGCAGTGAGTTATTGAATATCACTTTGCATTTTCGCTCATTACTTGGCCATGCAATGTCCATTTGACTTTTCACACAATACCCTGTGGACATATGAGATAACAATAATATACATTGCATCAACCATTCATCACTTTTTGCACATGTCAACAAAGTTACTAGATCCCTTTAATACACAGAGATAAAGACACATATTTCATGAAAATCCCATATTAAAATATGGCTATAACTTCAGTTTATGAGGAGTATAAAGCTATAGGCTTTTATATTATGAATTGTGCTTCAAGTATGTGACTTGTGTTGTTTTGTCTACTAAAATAGGAAACAAGTTAGGAGGGAAAGCATGGAAATAGTATATAGTTTGATTATGCTGCAAAGATTCCCAGCACAGTTTTTATTATCTAGAAAATGATTTTCCCCTTCAATGACAATCCAAAGTTGGGGGTGCGGTTAATACACAGGTGCGGTTTATACACCGGCAAATACGGTAAATGGAATTCGATTTTTAAAATGTTGCTTATTTTAATTAGGAGAGACAAATATAATCTGAACCCATACATGTATCTTGTTTCTATGATGCATTCCTACCATGGAATGAATTATTGATATGTGTATTTTTGGAAGTAATTCAAGTCATTCTGCAATATGATATCAGTTTTAGTGTACAGTGTAGTGTATAGCTGTTTTGTTTGTAAACAGAGAAACTGACCAGAAATATATGATATAAATGAAAAGGAGCAAAGAAAAAGGGTTTTCTCTGGGATTCGAACCCTAGACCTCCGGATTGCGAGACCGGTGCCCTACATTGTAATTACATTTCTCCTTTCTCTTTGCAGGATCCTGATTGTTGACTGGGACGTTCACCATGGCAACGGTACCCAGGCAATCCTAGAGGACGACCCGTCAATCATGTACATCTCTCTCCATCGTCATGACGAAGGCCTTTTCTATCCGCCAGGCCCATTTGGTGGTGCCGACAGGGTCGGCAGAGGGGATGGCAGGGGATACAATGTCAACATAGCCTGGAACACAGTAAGTTGATATTAGCATGAAAGTTCATCTGCCATCCTGGAAATTGACGTTTTAAAGTAAAGCAGTATTTATATGTTTATGTCTTTGTATACCAAATTTTATATTTATATGTTAATTTGTTTTTATGACTTTGTAAAATTGTACGCAATTCAGCTTTTTAGCTGCCATGTACTTTTATTCAATAAACCATTTTCAAATCAAATCAAATCATTGGTATTTGATAAGAATTAGCAGTTCATTTTATGTATTTTGGTTGAAATAAAATGAAATGAAATACTGACAAAGACTGTAGATGACTGCCAACAATTTTGGAGGTAAATATTTGTATTGTGATCAACGCGAACCCTGGTGTTATACATGCACTGATGACACGGTTGAGTACTGATTATTAATAGTAATTATAATAAAAACAGCATTGTGTGTTTTTTGCACACTTAAAGTAGCATGATGATTATAGGCTTGGGTCATGTTGACATACCTTCCTTTGGAAAATAGACCCCTTAGAAGAACAGCTTGTAGCTGTCAAGGGCAATCAATAAATGAAAGAATAAATGAATGATACATTCCCAATATATGAGTGTGATGTTCCTGGATGAAAATAGACAAGTTTACATAAATTTATCTCAGTTTGGGTTTATAAGAAGTATATTTTCATTGTTTCAGGATTGTCGTGGAGGTGTTGGAGACCCAGAATACATAGCAGCCTTCCATCGTATTGTCATGCCAATAGCATCCCAGGTAATGATGATGATGATGATGACCATGATGATGATGATGATGATGATGATGATGATGATGATGGTGATGGTGATGGTGATGGTGATGGTGATGATGAGTTTGTTATGGTGATAATAGTGGTGATGATGGTGATGATGTGATGATGATGATGATAGTGATAGTGATAGTGATGGTGATAATAGTGGTGATGATGGTGATGGTGATGGTTGTGATGATGATGATGATAGTGATAGTGATGGTGATGGTGATAATAGTGGTGATGGTGATGGTGATGATGATGATGATGATGATGATAGTGATAGTGATGGTGATAATAGTGGTGATGATGGTGATGGTGATGGTGATGATGATGATGATAGTGATAGTGATAGTGATGGTGATAATAGTGGTGATGGTTGTGATGATGATGATGATAGTGATAGTGATGGTGATGGTGATAATAGTGGTGATGATGGTGATGATGATGATGATGATGATGATGATGATGATAGTGATAGTGATGGTGATGGTGATAATAATGATGATGATGAGTTGATGGTGATAATAGTGGTGGTGATGGTGATGATGATGATGAGTTGATGGTGATAATAGTGGTGGTGATGATGATGATGATAATGTTGATGATAAAGATGGTGATGTTGATGATGATGATGATAGTGGTGATGATAAGGATGATGATAATGATTATCGTGATGATAATGATGGTTATGATGATGATTTTTTTTTTTGTCAATAGACTATACATATTCATGCAATTTCTACAAAATTAGTTTCCGATGTTGTTTATTAGTCTGAGATTGACATATTCAGGATATTTTCAGACTATGATTTATTAAATGTTTTTCTTTTTCTCTTATTCAGTTCAGTCCTGAGCTGGTTTTCATCTCTGCTGGATTTGATGCCGCTGCTGGAGATCCTCTTGTGAGTATCTCTCTTTTTCTAATTCTTTCATAGAAAGTTGTTCAATTATGAAAGGTATCTACCGTAAATCTCTGTGTATAGGACGCACCTGTGTACAAGATGCATCCCACTTTTTTTTTTTTAGACACCATGTAGTGATTTGTTTGTAGTCACCCTGTAGTGCTGTTGGAATGCGTACCACACATGTCTAGGCCCTGACTAGAGCTTACTGTCAGAAGTACTATTTATCAACATATACATTTTCTCATATTAAAAATAGTGGTTAGTTAAAAATTGCATTCATGAGCAGTAACACACTGCTGCTCATGAATATTCATATATTCATGAGCCACTGCTCATTAAATATGCAATTCTTTTTTACTAACCACTATTTTTAATATGAGAAAATGTATATGTTGATGAATGCTACTATTGGCAGTAAGCTGTATTACAGGAGCCTAGACTCTTGTCATATGTGTTCCAACACATTTTTTCTTCTTTTTTTCTTCTTTCTTTGTGCCTGTATTTTGCATTTTTCCGTCGGAAAAAAAAGTGAGTCCTATTTACGGTAGTTAGAACTCTGTCATTGATCTATTTAAATTGAACTTTTATATTTAAGATTTCAAAATGTGATTGTTATTTTCTGTTTAATGAAGTGAGTATGTCAGTTTAATTGTGTACTTCTAGTAAACCATGTATGAAAGTTTGATATTCACCCAGTTCAACACTATTTAAATTTAGTATGATAGGCACTATTGATAGACCCCAACCGAATATCTTTGACCAGTCCTGAATGGGTTGAATGCTATTTAATCTGGTTTATGATTTAGATGCAAACTGCTTCCTAAGGTGTTCAAGATGACTGGTCTTTATAGGCAGGTGACCTTTTTGTACAGGAGGTTGTTAATCAGTAGTGTTGTCGTTTTCGGGAGTATTTACTACCCGGGACTCGCGATAATTTTTCAGGCGAGTCCCGGGTACCCGAAATTTACCCATTTGTTTATTACACGATCGGCCTGTCACGCCAGCTGGGAAAACATGTTCATTCAAGTGACAAACATTGAGCGCATTTATGACAATAAATCATCTTCTTGAATGAACATGAAAGCTCTGGCATTCAATGAGGGGACTTCCCCTTTTTTCGGGAAATCGAGTATCGATTTTTGTGCCCGGGACTCAACATTTTTCGGCGGGACCCGGATACACGGGACTCAGCGACAACACTGTTAATCAGCCCCGCTTCATAATTAAACTGTTCCAATTGCTATAAGTGTCAAATTATTTCTCCATAGACACCAGCCAAAATATTTTAGGGACCAGTCCTGAACAGGTCAAATGCTTTTAGACAGCCAGATATTATTTTATTCTACATGAAAAAGAACATTTCTAGTAGACAGGACTGTAAACAAAAAAAAACAATCTTCATTTTGTTTTACTGTTTTCTAGGGTGGCTGTAATGTGTCGCCTGATGGGTATGGTCACATGACACACATGCTGAGTAGCCTTGCTGGTGGTCGTCTCATCACTGTGCTGGAGGTATGTACAGCTAACACAAGCCGCCACACTAACTTTTGTCCTTACTGGCCCATTTGGGCAAGTAAAATCATAACTGTTCCAATTTTACTTGCCCAAACAGAAGGTTTACCTGCCCACTTACTTCTAGATGAGATTTTCACATGAGAAAATATGTTTTTCTCTCATAGTTGACCAATAATTTAGTTGCCAGATCAGGCAAATAAACTAAGCCATTTATGAAATGTTACTTGCCCGACATCAATTTTTACTTGCCCCAGGCAATAAGGCAAGTGCTAGTGTCGAGCCCTTGCTAACATTACATATGCTACATTAAGGGGGTGAAAGCCTTTATGTGAATGATCTTCTCATTGCCCATGAGCCACTTGGAGAGGAATGCTCCCCAGGGAGAGGAGATGGTGCACACAATGTGTGCATGCTGGCATTTTGTCATATGACCAGGGTAAAGTGACCCCAAGACTTGCATTTTATTGCCATTTGTGTGGTAATTTGTTGTTACTTGATGTTGGGATTTAACATATTAGCCTGTCTAGATCCACTGCTTGAAGGTTACAGAAGAAATGGTTTTGCAGAGCTGCCAACTATTCTGTTTTTGCGTTTGAATGTCTTAAAAATTTCAAACACTGTAATATGCACGTTATGAGCACCAGCACCGACCCTGTTCAAATATATGATCTTTAAATTGATCGTCTAATTTTGTGCGCGAACTTGATTATATGTAGTAAGCTATGTGCGATTTTTGTGCCTTTTTTTGTAATAATGTTAATTTTTAATAATTCATCAAATGTTTTTGGGGGTCATTTCATTCTGTTTTTTTTTAAATCAAGGTTGGCAGCTCTGGTTTGGGGGAGCATGTGGTGAAAGACAAGTTCATATACAAGCAAATATACAAGCAAATAACTTATATCTTAGTCAAGATAGGTAGGTGACCTTTATGTACAGGTTAGTGGTAGAGCAGGTTGGGCTGTACTTTGCTTCAGACGTGAGAACGTTAAACAAATGTGAATCGTTCATATGGTTTGTATCTTCCTTTTTTCCAATATAAAGGGAGGATACAACTTGCATTCGATTGCAGTCTCCATGGCGATGTGTACGCAGGTGATGCTCGGGGATACGTGCCCTGCTCTCTCACTCAGTAAGCCATCGTGTGTTGGGCTGCAGGCAATCTACGACACTGCAAAGGCTCATCAAGATCTTTGGTCATCGATGGAGTTGCAAGGTAACTTGAAAAGTGTCTGTAAAATGATATGTTAGTAAATAACATAGTGTGGTTCAACTCATTTAGAGGGCATGTTCTTTGTTTTTCTGTATTAAAAACAAAAACAAATCCCATTATGTTTTTGTTTTTGTTTTGTGGGGTGGTCAAATTGTTGGAACTTGGATTGCCATTTTCTAGGTCAGTTTTTATAAAGGGTCACTCACATCATTTCAAGTGACTTCTTTACACTTCACAGTAATTTTGTCAATAGTTTGTATACATGCTTATAATAATAATAATGATAAAACATTCTTATAATATAGCACATATCACACAAAAGTTAGGCCTCGATGGGCATATTAAGAAGGGAAACATACTAGAAGGGGATAGGATGAATACAGAGATAGATAAGAGACAGAGAGGAAGAACTTTGTATTTCTGTACATTAGTTACTTTTTTAAGTTTTTGAATAAACGTACATGTATGTATTTGATGTTATTCCCTCTGCAGTGAAACTGATGGAGACATGGGTCATAGAAGAGAATGTGACAGAGGGAGGGAATTGGGTCGAGTCCCCTGTGCAAGCAGCAGCTCATAAGTAAGTACAGAGCTGCCAAGTCTCCCTGATTCTCCTGGAGGCCAAGTCTCCCTGTTTAAGCTCAGCATGAGGCCAAGTCTCCCTGTTTAAGCTCAGCAGGAGGCCAAGTCTCCCTGTTTCAGCAGGAGGCCAAGTCTCTCTGTTTTAGCAGGAGGCCAAGTCTCCCTGTTTAAGCTCAGCAGGAGGCCAAGTCTCCCTGTTTCAGCAGGAGGCCAAGTCTCTCTGTTTTAGTAGGAGGCCAAGTCTCCATGTTTAAGCTCAGCAGGAGGCCAAGTCTCTCTGTTTTAGCAGGAGGCCAAGTCTCCCTGTTTAAGCTCAGCAGGAGGCCAAGTCTCCCTGTTTCAGCAGGAGACCCAAGTCTCTCTGTTTTAGCAGGAGGCCAAGTCTCTCTGCTTAAGCTCAGCAGGAGGCCAAGTCTCTCTGCTTAAGCTCAGCAGGAGGCCAAGTCTCCCTGTTTAAGCTCAGCAGGAGGCCAAGTCCCCCTGTTTCAGCAGGAGGCCAAGTCTCTCTGTTTAGCAGGAGGCCAAGTCTCCCTGTTTAAGCTCAGCAGGAGGCCAAGTCCCCCTGTTTCAGCAGGAGGCCAAGTCTCTCTGTTTTAGCAGGAGGCCAAGTCTCCCTGTTTAAGCTCAGCAGGAGGCCAAGTCTCCCTGTTTCAGCAGGAGGCCAAGTCTCTCTGTATTAGCAGGAGGCCAAGTCTCTCTGCTTAAGCTCAGCAGGAGGCCAAGTCTCCCTGTTTAAGCTCAGCAGGAGGCCAAGTCCCCCTGTTTCAGCAGGAGGCCAAGTCTCTCTGTTTAGCAGGAGGCCAAGTCTCCCTGTTTAAGCTCAGCAGGAGGCCAAGTCTCTATGTTTTAGCAGGAGGCCAAGTCTCTATGTTTTAGCAGGAGGCCAAGTATCCCTGTTTTAGCAGGAGGCCAAGTATCCCTGTTATTGCAGGAGACTCTCTGGCAATCTCCCTTTCCACATCCTGACAAACTAAATTGAAAGTCTCCCTGATTCTGCAGGAGGCTCCCTGGAAACTTACAGACCTTTCCACATCCTGGCAAACGAAACTGAAAGTCTACCTATGACAAACAACATTAAAAGTCTCCCTGATTCTGCTGGAGGCTCCCTGGAAACTTACAGACCCCTTCACATTCTGATGATTAAATTGAAAGTCTTCCTGATTAGGGAAATATATTTGTCTCCATGTGATGCATGAATATCCCTGATCTCTGTTAGAAATCTCTCTGAATTAGACATGTGAATGTTGTTACGTCCAAATCCAGTTGATCTGGCTTTTCCACAGACAACATAATAAGAATTTGTGCGTGTTATATAATGCTTTATGTCAGTTAAGTCTCAAATTGGGTTTTGTGAGTGAAGAATAAGGAAGTACTTTCTCTTATTAAAAGTTGCCATCTCATTGTAAAATAAGCGACACTGCTTATAGCTGAATATAGAGCAAAACTTACTTGATCATATTTCCCATCTAATATGTATACTTGCATGGCTACAAGAGAACTACCATCTACATATTTTTAAAAATACTGTCCTTTACATCTGCAGCAAGGAGGACACAGATTGTAAGGAGAACATCAAAAAAGAAGGCAGTGAACTTGAGGGACGAGAGGGTGATTTGTCATCAGGGGACAAGCACGATGAGACGTCAAGAGCTTCAACGGTCAAACGAGAATCACAAGATGGGGCGTCTAGTGTTGCAGAAGACGGAAAAGAACCACAATGTGATGTTTCTGGTGCTTCAGAGGACAGAATAGAACCCCAAGATCAAATTTCAAGTGATCTCATGGACAGAAAAGAAGCACAAGGTGAAATTTCAGGTGATTCACAGGACAGACCCGAAACACAAGATGACGACGTCACCAATGTTGCGGATGCCATCGCCCAGATGAGCATTAAGCAGAGTGAAGAAGGTGATGCCTATATCAAGAAGCAGAGCGATGGTGAGTGGAATTATTTGTAAAGCCAAACCTGTGTTAGTGGTAACCTCTCTACAGCAGCCACCTGTCTATAGTGATCACTTTGTCAGTTTGTATCGCATAATTCTATACACCCATACAAGTGAAACTATATAACATTCATATATTTTCTTTTTATAATCCGTCCGTTGAGAAAGAGAATGGCGCTTCAGTCATTTTTTGTACTTCAGCGGCTATCATTTTTTAATTTGTTGAGTCTTGTAGAAACCCAATTGGGTTCTCTTTTGTATTTGATAAATATTTCCAAAGTTAGAAAAAAAATTAATTTGAAAAAATGGCATCACATAGTCAAGGCTCCAACCTACAAGATGGTATGCAGAGCTCAATTTACCCTAAAATGGACTGTGCCCTTCTTCTCACACTCAACACAATTTCATTTTATTTGGGTATGTGAAATCTATTAGCACTCATAAAATGTATTTTCTTATTCAGTATAATAAACGGTAAACCACAAAGCCTCCACAGGATTACCCATACTTGTGTCACATGTTTATAATCTTTATAATTAATTTTAACCCTTTTGGCACAGAAAATGTTAATATTGTCCGTTATGTTTCAATTGTGTTTCCATAGAAAATGACGACGAAGCTCTTGGAGCTTGTGGGTTGGCCGAGCCAGAATGCGTGGGTGGGGCACACGCTTCTCCGAAGGTGTCCGATGTTGTTGGTCACGTCATCTCGGCATTTGGATCCCAGGTAATAATGAGAGAGTTGCTTGATGTGATGATACAGCTACTGAACTTTTTGGAGACATTTTTTATTGATTTTTATGTCAGAAAATGTAAATACAGGTTACAGCCCAAAATATTGAAAGTGATATTTTGTAATTTGAAACAAATTTAACTTGCCAAATCAGAATTTGACATGTCTTGTCTGGTCATTTGTTACTTCTGTCAGTCTTATTGTGAAATGAATCGTTATTTGGCAGTTCTTTTGGAAGTTCTTTAGTGTATCACTTTTTTAGCCGATGTGAATTTTATTATTCTATGACTTGTATCTCTCAGAATGATTAAATACATGTGGTCATTGCTCTGCCCATAGTGCTTACCCTAACACACATGTTGAAACAAACCAAGAAAATCCCTCTAACAATTCAACTTTCACTTGAGTAGATAAATGTGCAATTTTATCTGACTTGTATCCCTCTGAAGGTTAAAATGCATGCTGTTGTTCCACTACCCTGGTGCCCACATCTTCAGACGCATGTACAACCTCTGCCATCCAAGGCCCTGTCTGACATGCAATGATCCCTTGCAAAAACAAAAAAAACACTTGCGTCTTTTGAATAGATAGATTAATGTTGTTTCTTTTTTTCTCATTCCTATCTGAAGGTTGAAATGCATGCTGTTGTTCCACTACCATGGTGTCCACATCTCCGGACACATGTAGGTCCTTTGCCATCCAAGGGCCTCGATTGTCAGATGCCCTGTCTGACATGCGATGATCATGCTGAGAACTGGGTGTGCCTTCAGTGCTTTCAGGTGAGTCAAATCAGGTCCTTTTAAATAAATAATATTGAACATTTATATTGCGCAACATCCTCATAATAAGGTGCTCAAAGCGCATAGGAAAAGATAGTATATAAACAAGTAAGAAGGGGAAAGTAAGATGAAGGGAAGAGAGAAAGTCTACTTAAATGCTGTTTGAAACAAATGTTATTTCAACCTGTCCTTAAATGTGTCCACGGTGCCACTATCCCGAATATGTGAGGGTAATTGATTCCAAAGGAATGGTCCAGCGTGTGCAAAGGACCTGTCCCCCAGTTTGTGCACATTTTAGGGACAGCAAGTAAGCCAGAATCTAAAGAGAGAAGTCCCTAGTCCCAAGTTAATAATGATAAGAATAATAAGATGCTTGATTTATATAGTGCCTAATATGATTGATCATCATCTCTAAGCGTTTTACAATGGCACTATTACCCCCGTCATCGGACACACTTGCAATCGATCCGCACATGACGTGCACTTTCTACTCCCTTTGGAGCAAGGCATCCTTGCAGCCAGAAGGCGCAATCGTGTCATATTGAGTTGAATAAGGCAAAGAAGATGGCACTATTGTGTGGTTAAATTTTGACCAGCAATAGTTATGATGCTTCTTCTTGCATATTGCTTATTCATTCATATCTGAAGGTCGAACTGTGTGCCATTGTCCCTCTACCATAGTAGAAGTGTAATGAAGTGTAATACTACAAAGTAAACAACTAGGATCGAAAATGTAGGCCCTATATTGACTCTCAACTATTTTTCTTGTGATACAAATATTTATATATATTTATCATAGTCAAAGGCTTTTCATCTCCTTGTTGTTTGTCTTTGCCTGTGAATTAACTTGACTCAAGTGGTAGTATTCTAAATGCAAAGTAAAATCCTTCTTTGTTCTGTGATTCATGCATTAACAGTGTCAGTTGTTAATTGTCCATATTTACTTCTCACTAAGGTTTACTGTGGACGCTACGTGAAGGAACACATGTTGATGCATGGCTTGGAATTGGGACATTTCCTTGTTCGATGACTTTGCCCATCATTTGACTTTATTTGAGTGTTTGTTATGCCAAATAAGTTTCTTCATCGTTATGTGTTCATTGTCACCATTTACTTCTGATCACTTAGGTTTACTGTGGACGCTACGTGAAGGAACACATGTTGATGCATGGCTTGGAATCGGGACATCTCCTAGTGCTCAGCTACGCTGATCTCTCAGCGTGGTGCTATGGGTGTGATGCGTACATTCACCATGAGGTATGTGTATGTGTGTTTATATGTGTAGTTACTCAGGGCTCCACACGCACCTTTTTGGCCAGTGACCCGGTCGGGCCAGTGAAATAATTTCTTCCCCTTTTCTGGTGGCCTGAAGGAAAAATTTACTGGGCTGAAAATGGTATTTCATGAGTAAACTTTTTACTATTCAAAATATCACTTTTTCCTGATCCAACCTATGTTTCGAGTGTCGAGACCAGAGTTACCCCTTGTGCGCTGTAAGTGCCGTTTTGCACAGTTGTAATAAAACAATAATAGCATTTTGTTATTTTTATTTTGATAATTGTGAAAAATAGCAAGAAATAAATGAATCAGACTCAAATGTCTCTTAATGTATATCTGTATTTCTTATATAAGAGTAAATGGGATCTCTTTTATTCCATAACCTACATGTACCTCCATTGTTTATTCCATAACCTACATGTACCTCCATTGTCTGTGTCCTGTGTTCTTAATCAAGCCTCCACACTAACCTTTTTCTGTACTGGCCCGTCCGGGCAAGTCAAATCATACATTATGACATTTTACTTGCCCTCTTTAATACTTCTAGATGAGATTTACTTAGTTCTTAATTGAACAATTATTTAGTTGCTCGATCGAGGAAGCAAACAAGACAATTTATGAAATTTTACTTGCCCGTCTCCAATGTTTACTTACCCTGGGCAAGCGGGCAAGTGCTAGTGTCGAGGCCAAATCATGGTTGATGTGTATTCTCCTTTCCCTTATGTTTTTCTTTCAGGTCTTGATGCCCGCAAAGAAGGCAGCGCACAGGAGTAAATTTGGCGTTGATCCCGGAATGTGAATAAGCGTGAAACAGCTAGCCAGCGTCGATGCAATCCAACCGTAGCACTGGAAAAACCCTTCCTACGTATACATGCATGGCATCACTATTATTACCCATTGCCTATGGGAACATGGGTGGTTCTGTATTAACTCTATGGGGATTGTATAATCTAGTAGGGAACAGGTTAAATCTGTAATGAGTTGAGGCAGATTATATGCATGCTTTAATATATATTTTCTTTCAAATATCTTGTTTTAAACAACTTAATGGAAATTATATTGTGCTTATCTTTTTACCTCAATCACTGGTACACTTTCATGTAAAGCACCTTATAATTGAATATAAATCTTTACTTGTAGTACGTATGGTTAAATTCTTTTATTGATATGTGTAAGGAAAAAAACTATTATGCTGCATATATGTACTTCATGAAATTGAAGTTATTTTTACCTACTAAAATTTTGTAGCCTGAAGTGTTCAAGTAAAAAGAAGTGAAGTTGTGTCTTTGTGATAAATATTTATGACCCCACCAACACAAAAAAAAATCAGAATCACCATAGTTCCGAGAGAGGAGTTTTGTGTGAAATACTGCTTGGTAACAGTGCCTTAATGGGTATATTCTATAAAAGCTTTGATATTATTCAGGTACGTATATAAGTACAGTGGAACCTCGTTATAATGAGCTCTGATATAACAAAAACCCTCTTATAACAAGGTAATACAGTGGAACCACATTATAATGAGCTCTGATATAACAAAAACCCTCTTATAACAAGGTAATACAGTGGAACCACATTATAATGAGCTCTGATATAACAAAAACCCTCTTATAACAAGGTAATACAGTGGAACCTCGTTATAAAGAGCTCTGATATAACAAAAACCCTCTTATAACAAGGTAATACAGTGGAACCTCGTTATAAAGAGCTCTGATATAACAAAAACCCTCTTATAACAAGGTAATACAGTGGAACCTAGTTATAAAGAGCTCTGATATAACAAAAACCCTCTTATAACAAGGTAATACAGTGGAACCACATTATAATGAGCTCTGATATAACAAAAACCCTCTTATAACAAGGTAATACAGTGGAACCACATTATAATGAGCTCTGATATAACAAAAACCCTCTTATAACAAGGTAATACAGTGGAACCTCGTTATAAAGAGCTCTGATATAACAAAAACCCTCTTATAACAAGGTTATACAGTGGAACCTCGTTATAAAGAGCTCTGATATAACAAAAACCCTCTTATAACAAGGTAATACAGTGGAACCACATTATAATGAGCTCTGATATAACAAAAACCCTCTTATAACAAGGTAATACAGTGGAACCACATTATAATGAGCTCTGATATAACAAAAACCCTCTTATAACAAGGTAATACAGTGGAACCTCGTTATAAAGAGCTCTGAAAAACCCTCTTATAACAAGGTAATACAGTGGAACCTCGTTATAAAGAGCTCTGATATAACAAAAACCCTCTTATAACAAGGTAATACAGTGGAACCACATTATAATGAGCTCTGATATAACAAAAACCCTCTTATAACAAGGTAATACAGTGGAACCACATTATAATGAGCTCTGATATAACAAAAACCCTCTTATAACAAGGTAATACAATGGAACCACATTATAATGAGCTCTGATATAACAAAAACCCTCTTATAACAAGGTAATACAGTGGAACCTCGTTATAAAGAGCTTTGATATAACAAGGTAATACAGTGGAGCCACATTATAATGAGCTCTGATATAACAAAAACCCTCTTATAACAAGGTAATACAGTGGAACCTCGTTATAAAGAGCTCTGATATAACAAAAACCCTTTTATAACAAGGTAATTTTGCTGGTTCCAGTCCATTTATATTCATTAGTTGTTTTACCCTGATATATATATAACAAGGTAATTTTCATTGTCCCAAGGATCTCGATATATAACGGATCTGAAAGATAGCAACTCTGCAAGTGTGCTGCCATGTGTGGGGAGCCTATTTATTCTTCATTATTCACAATTTAGAGAATTTATTGATTACAAACTATCAAATATATTAGTGTAGCATACTGAACCTTTCTTTCTTCTATTTCAATTTCTTACAGCGCATAGAGACATATGCGCGTTATAAATACATTATTATTATAATTATTATATTGCATAAATCGTTGCCTGTATAATATGCATGGGTCCATGAGTCTTACAATTTGGAATTCTTTTTCTGTCTTTCAGTTAGTTAACTTCACAAGACAAGTGATTATTTGTTTGCATTATAGTTATCTTTTTCTTGGTTGTGATGTTTGAGTGCCCAAGATGTTCTTAAAGGGACTTAGTAACATTGTCCAAATCCTATAAATAAAATTTTAATTCTAGCGGGTCCATCATACCTTGTTGTATTCGTATTAACAATAAAATCATGGGACCGGTTTCGGTTTTTCAAATTTCCCTTTTGTTACAAAGATATGTACGATTGAAGTATTCAGATAAGAAAAACTCCCCCAGAGTTTTTTCTTACCGTGTACAAAGTGAGTGCAATGAGTCAGTGAATACCACTTTGCATTTTCGCTCATTACTTGGCCATGCAATGTCCATTTGACTTGAAATTTTCACACAATACCCTGTGGACATATGAGATAACAACAATATACATTGCATCAACCCTTCGTCACTTTTTGCACATGTCAACAAAGTTACTAGATCCCTTTAACCTATTAAAAAGACAATTCGGTTTTGCTATAGCATGCATTCTCCATAGACCCCAGCCCCAAAGTATTTTTGGGATCCAGTCCTGAAAGGGTTAAGGTTATTCATTCTAAATAAGATCTACAAAAATCATTTATATGTCAAGATCATTCTCAGAATATTGACAGAAGTTTATACCATTATGTGTGCAAGAAATCATACATTTTCTGATACGTCAACGGTCATATATCAACAGACAAATAATACAATTGAATTTACAGATTTTTGTATGAAAACTTGCTGCAACACAATTGTGTGCATGGTCAGAAAGACGTGTAGTCTATTATGAAGTTTTTGAGAGACTTGTGAGTGCAAATAGAGGAAATTTGGTTATAAGCCATTATATTATATGACCTATAAAGATACTGGTGTGCGATTGGTCAAAATGCTGTCACGTGACCATCGCTACAAGGATGAGAAGCGTTATATTGACCGATCAGTCAATATAACGCCGTTATATTGACCGGTGACGTAATTTACGTCACAATGGGTGTGTGAAGATGAACAATGTGCGCGTATTAGCATCCTGGCACGCGCAGCGTTGTTAAGCTTTCTACGGAGATTGCGCGATCCGAAAGTAAATTTGAAAGGAAGGTCGAATAAAGAAGCATTTTGCGCAGCATTTCGATAACAACACACTGTTCTACTGGAAGGATTTCGATTTAATCTAATGATTTTCCCTTGTCCATAATTTTATTTCAACACCAAATTTATATTTATCTTGATTTGTATCTATATAGGTCATCATAATATAACAGATATTGACTTTTTCCTTCGGGAACCATATAACATTTCATTTCCCTTGGGGAGTTATATTTTTTTCTCGGAATACTATATTTTTCCTCAGCGCTACGCGCTTCGGAAAAATATAATGTCCCTCGACACAAATATAACTTCCCTCGAGGATCTCAAATGTTATATTGCCCCTCAAGACAGTCAATATCTGTATAATATCAAATGTAAAATGTAGAATGAAAAGCCACAGGGCACTGAAGCACATACTTGGCCAAGTATAGAACTACTATTATCTCAACATTGAAGTATTATTTTGAAGGTGATTTTGGCCAATCAAGCAATCAATTCTTTGGAGTCTTGCAAATTAACTATGCCCTTTGAAGATCTTGACAGCCACAGGCAGGTTTTTCAATTTTACATTGAAAGTTCTTTTTTGTTTGTAAGATTTATTTGCCTTACAATTGTGTTATGTATTTCAATTTTGAAATATATTGTTACTATAATGATAACCAAATGACAAACATGTTTGCAACTTTACATGGAAAACAGTTCTTTTAATTAGCAAGTCTTATTTGCCTTAATACAATTGTATTGTGTATTTCAAATGTGTTATAAGACAATGACTATGGTCAATTTTATAAAATAAAGTGATATGAAGGTATATTTATTCAATACAAATAAGTGCAAATCACTCTTCTATCAACTATATATATTAAAATCTTCTTTTTGGAAAAAAATACACTGTCTTTCTGTTGCCAAAGTCTATTGGCGTGTTGTGTAATGTTAACTTACAGTTAAATTTGATAAACAACTAGATCAACTTTCCCCATTTTTTTCCAACTAGTGACATTCAAAGTTGTTGGGATGGCATAATCAGTAGGGGCTTTCCATTTGTGTGGACGAGGTTTGGTAGCAGTCGACAAGTAAAGCACGTTCATGATGACGTCATGAACGTCACATGTTATGTGACGTATTCTGGATTTGCCTCATAATTCCCTCCCACATGCACACACCACACGGTAACGCTTTGATTACGATGACTAACGACAAATCCTGGATAAACATGTGTAGACCGCGGGCCGTCGGTCGAAATTCGTTCGTTTCGTGCTTCACCTCCCATATCTATCTTATTTTTACATATGTTGTACATAAATATAATATAATAACATTCCGAAACTCGAAAAGTTGCACATTTTTTCAAAAAGTGGAAAAAACTTGACAAATTACAACACTCTCTGGAAATGTATATCCAATCCCAGTGCATCTTTCATTGGAACGTAACGCGATCCCGTTAGCAAGAGCCAATCAGATTGCTTGTTTTATCGTTGCGCTAAATTATATGATGTACATGCTCCTCCCGCTGGGCCGCTGGGGCACAGGTCGGCTACGAACAGAAGCACCAGGTAGGCACAACACAAACGTCATCAGCATGAATATGGGAGGAAAGCCTTTTTTCTTTTTTCTTTTCTACATTTGGGGTAAACTGAAGAAAGGACTACCTCCCAGATTCATGCCGATGGCGATTATGCCTCCCTGCCACCATTCGTAGCCGACCAGTGCCCCGGAGCTCAGGCGACAATAGCCTGATGATCTTCGTTAGCCGAAGTGCTAGTGGCGTATCGGTCTCTTTTCGTAAAATTATTTATCAACTTCAAATGTGTTTTTGGTAATTTTTCAAAGTGGTAGTCATTCCTTATCTCTTTAGAATTAATTCGTCTAAACGAATTAATTTACTGCGAGTTGAGATTCCATGTATACAACAAAATCCAGATAAAGTTTGTGTCATCACATCGCATCAAAATAAACTTTTAGCACAACGATAAAACAAGCGATCTGATTGGCTCTAGCTTATGGGACAGCGTTACGTTCTAATTAGAGATGCACTGGGATTGGATTATTTTTCAGAGTGTTGTAAACAATTTTTTTCCACTTTTTGAAAAAATGTGCATCTTTTGAGCTTGACGACTTTTGAATTCGTGTTCAGTGATTTTTTCACTACCCCCATGCCCAAATTCAGGTAGATATCAGATGTGAAGCACGAAAGTCAAGAAATAAGGCGATTTCCACTGTTCGGCCCGCGGTCTAGTGCTCAGATTTAGCCAGACAACGCGAGATGACCGGACGCATGCGCAAATGGCCTGTATGACGTCATCTAGTTCCTGTCTATGTCGACGTGACAAACAAAAAGCCCTTATAATGATTCCGCGTAATCTTGCTTACTTAATGGAAATTATTTCAGTTTGGAGAAGATTTTGATTCAAGATTTCATTTATATTTGTCCAACATAAATGGAATATTTTCATCTTGGGGTCATAATTTCAAATGATAAAAAACACAAAATCATTTAATAAAATAAATAATGTCCGAGCAAAAAATAATAATTTGCTAACATGTTCATCAACTAACATTTAATATGTTAAAATTGTGAATACAAAAGTAAGATAGCTGGTAACCATAAAATATCACATTTTATTAAATTTAAATGCATGAATCTGTCATTTGTTTCTTTAAAATCAACCATAGGCAGCGCTTTGTTCAATATACGGATACTCATTTTATTCAAACCAAATACATTGACTAAGAAATACCTAAGCGTACAGTAAAACCTCATAGCCTAAACGAGCCCCATGGGCCCATTCAATTTACCTTGTTATACCAGATATCCTGTTGTATCGGGTCTTAAAAACAATAAAGTACTTTGAAACAGGTCCTGTAAAATGACCTCACTACATCGGGTACCTAGTTTTAACAGAGCTCATTATAAAGAGGTTCCACTGTATATACTAAACTCTTAACCTGTTCCATTCGAGATTATAAGAGTGTGTATACACAACCCACCCGTCCCCTGGAAAGGGGTTAATACAGAGCTCCAATCTAATAAAAACCCTCTTCAATATCATTTGTTTGGTCCAAGCTCTTTATATACTTTGTGTTACCCTGATATATATTAACAAAGATACCAGATACTACAAAGCTGATGATGGTATTGAAGATTACAAAAGGGAAAGCAACCCAACAACTTATACCCCGGCAAGTCAAACATGTCAATAATAGCCAGGACACATATTGCTAAGTCTATTTTGGATGGCGCGGTCCAGAAGAAAAACCAAAGATATTTTAGTTGTTAACTAGGGTTAACTTAGTGGGTACCTAAGGCTTACCCAGTTGACCCTAGTTGGGGACTAGGAAAACTGTTTGTTGCTCTATAAACCGCACATCAAAAATACACTTCGCAAGGAACTAAGCTAGCAGGGTTTCATGAATATGGGGCCTGGACAACACAGTTCCTGTTCAAACAATCATCCTATACAGGGTGGCCCCAAAAAACAGAAGGAGGTACTTGCCATGATAAAGAAACATTTGTTTTAGGACGTCTTAAGTGAGACCATGTCAGGTTCCCATTTTTGTCAGTGCCTGACTATGTTAAAGATGCCCTATCCCGTGAACCTAGTCATCATGTGTCTTTATTATTGCAAGTACCACCGTTCCGTTTTTGTTGGGCTATCCTGTATAGTCTAGGGAGCATATACCTTGTTTGTTTTCATAAAGATATAAACATTACAGTTGTCTGAACAGCATAAAGAACAACTATCATTCCATTGGTCGACGGCGAGAAGGGCGTTAAGCCCGTTAGAAAGAAATCTTACACATCAAAACCCTTATAATATAGCAAGGTAATTTTGCTGGACAAGCTGTTTATATTATAGTCTTTCTTTTTTATCCTGATATAAAAGGGTAAATTTCAAGGCTCCAAGCTTCTTATTTCAAAGAAGTTCCACTGTACATTGCATAACATGTCCTGACATCAGTGGCGTAGCGTGGTCGGACTGATTGGGGGGGCACGAAAATTATTGGGGGGGGGGGGGCACACCTTATGTATTTCTTTGTTTTTTCAAAAAATGGCCACTTTCGTTTTCTATTGTTTTTTCGAAATTATTGGGGGGGCACGTGCCCCCCCCCCCCCCCCCCCCCCCCCCCCCCCCCCCGTAGCTACGCTACTGCCTGACATCATCTGGTTTACTGGCCGATTACTTCTGTGAAGTAGAATAATCAACAGGGCTCACCTTCAGCAGTGGCCCGGGTGCCAAAGGCCACAAGAAATCCTTTAATGGCCACCTCCGAATTAGGATCTACAACACACAAGTCTATGGTGGGAGTGTATCTGATGTGTCATTTTGGCCACGACCTGAAAAGAAAACCTTAAGGGAGGACCCTGAAACAATAGCCCATGCATCAAGTCACCAGATAATAGGTCTAATGGTGCAAACAAAGTGTTACCAGTAGTCTTTGTCTTTTAGGCCAGGCACAAGTTGAGCCACAAGTTGAGAATTTGGGCCATTATGTGTTTGATATGAATGAGGTCCAAGTCCACACATTAGGAAAGTCCATTATCCAACATGATTCTCAAGATCCATCGGTCATTGAGTAGTGCTTGTTCATCGGACTACCATCATTCACTTGAAAGTTGAACTCAACGTCCAAGAATCTGGAAGGAAAAAAGGAAGACATTTTTGTAGCCTTTGTCATAGTGATTAAAGGGATCTAGTAACTTTGTTGACATGTGCAAAAAGTGATGAATGGTTGATGAAATGTATATTGTTGTTATCTGATATGTCCACAGGGTATTGAGTGAAAAATTCAAGTCAAATGGACGTTGCTTGGCCGAGTAATGAGCAAAAATGCAAAGTGATATTCAATAACTCACTTTGTACACGGTTTCAAAACTCCAACAGAGTTTTTATTATCTGAACACTTCAATCTATGGTAATACTCAGTTCTATGGTAATACTCATCAACCCTGTACATATCTTTGTAACGAAAGGGAAATTTGAAAAACAGAAACCTGTCCCATGATTTTATTGTCAATACGAATACAACAAGGTATGAGGGAAGCGCTAGAATTCAAATTGGATTTTTAGGATTTGGACAATGTTACTTAGTCCCTTTAAAGGGGTAGTTTAGTTTTGGTAGAGAGGGCGCTGCACATCACAATTTTTTGGTGAGGTAATGAAAAACTGAGTGTCGAATTTGAGAGAACATGCAATTTTAATGGCAGAATAAACTTTATTTGGTCAAAATCGACCCAGAAACTGCTGAAATATCAATAATTATTTGGGGCCCAAATAATTAGATGATTTTTAGAAAAAAATAAAAAAATGCTTGCACTTTTTCAAAAATGTTCAAAAGCGATTTTTAAATAGTTGTTGATGATCTCGCTATTTAATCATTATATCAATAAAACATCACATGCATAATTTTGTATGAAAAATGGTTGAAACAAATGCCTTTTTAAAAAGCGCCCTCTTGTGTTTTAATGGCTCTTTTTGAATGATAACAGGCTGTTTACTTAGTCGTTTGTAATTTCGCATACCTTCCAAGCATGGTAGAGTTATAACTATTAGTTTATAATGTTACTGTGCAGGTTTTGGCTACTAAAGTTCAGCCTTACCAAAACTAAACTACCCCTTTAAGAGCAAAAAATATATGTAGTATATTTTAATAAACAAAAGTACATTTTGATACACCAAAGTTAATTTAAAACACAAAATAACATCCGCAATAATGTACCAGAATCAAAGTCATTGAAAATCTGTCTGAAGGTCTTCAACCAATAGACAAGTTTGGTTGTCCTATTTTCATTCCACGGATATATGCTATCTTGCAACTTGGTTTCTGTTAACATCCCTTTTAGACGAACTGCTCTCCAGCAATCAGTGGCCTACATTGGAACTTACTCTTGGATTGAATTAAAATTCCCATTATGTGTTTTTTGTATGTGGCATATAAATACTTATATGTGAGTACAAAACTGATGTTCTTGACATATGATTGTATGATTGTAGAATGTAAAAATTAGAAATGAACAGATAGTTAGAAAAATACAGCATGCAAATTAAGTGTGTAAATGAATTATGAAAAACACTCCTCAAACATCATTTGGTTTACCTTCTATTTTCTTTTCCTGGTGTTAGCGTAATAGTTCCCGAAATGATCGTATCCTGCTCAACTTTCAGGGGCTCGTCCAGATACATGGAGCACTGTCTCCAATGCGTGAGACTGAAACGAAGAGAGAAAAGGGTACAAGATGTGATGACATACCTGTTAATCCATTCAGGAATATACCCTGGCTTGTGTCCATAGACAATGCATGTTAAACTATACTAATGGGTCACAGTTGATTTGCACATTTGCAAGCAGGTCACAAAGTGTTGAAGAATTTGTTGCAGTTTTAACTTTGGGGCAGTAGCGAGTTCAATGTTAGAATGTTCTGAGGGTAATGAGGGAAACAGTGTGGGTTCTTGTTGCCAGTTGCGTACCGTGGTAACGACTGTTTGGAGACACTCTTTTCTTAGTATGTACATTATTTCTTTATTTTTTCACAGACATTTTACTTTTATATTCTTTATTGCTTTGTCAAAATAACTCTGGGGCACATGCACGCCCCCCCCCCCCCCCCTTAGCTACGCCACTGCTTGCTGGTTTGAATATTATACGAACGTATCTAATTGTATAATTACTTATCCAACTCACTGTTTGTCTGGCGCCGTTGAGATGGTCACTGGCTCCTTCACCGAGATTCCTGTGTCAAACATCACATCGAACCACGCAGCAAAGCCACAAAACACCTCCATCCCAAAACAGCTGAAACTGAATGGTGCCTGCAGAAAATGTAAATAGGGATACTTATTCAGAACTAATCTGATTTTTAAACGATGGATGAAATTCCACAAATTACTAAATATATATACACACCATACTCAAAACAAGATGCATTCTTCATGAAAAAGTTCCATTCCAAAATAGCTGACAGTAACTGGGTGGTGCCCGCAGACAATTTTAATAAGAATACTTTAATAGTCAGTCTTTAACTAATCTGATTTAATACACACAAAGAATGAACTTCCACAAATAACAACATATAACTGTGCTATATGCATTTCCAAGAATATTTATTGGGACACTTGTCAAATCTTAATGAGTTTTATTCCTTAGACTCCCCTGTCCAACCAGCATTTTCAGTACCTGTATACACTCCAGGTCACCCAAGCTCTTTGAGATGGCATTCTCTGGCCAGTGGGTTTATACAATTTAAGTTGAAGAAAGAATGAGATATTTTGGGGGTAGATTTTACCCCAGTTTAACCAAGTTTGATAAGGTTGTTATGTCCCAGTTTACTGGGACACTATTCAGTTCTCACTCAATGCTTGTATTTCATAGACTCACTGATCCATAATAAGTAATAACAGTTTCAAAAGATTGAAACTGGTTTCTTCAGTACCTGTATACACTCCAGGGGGATGTTTCACAAAGATGCAAAGTTGAACTTAACTATTATGGAAAGCAAATAACAAAGCAAATTTATGAGCTTACAAATTCAAAAGCAGTTGGCCCATCAATATTCTTCTATAAATTCGTGAAACAAGCAGAGTGAAATTCATTATTAGTAACGAAAACGAGAAATAAGTGTAGTTGCATGTACTAAAGGCATGGCGAGTTGCTCGTCAATGATGCTGCATTTGGCAGCAATTTTGAAACGATAGCTCATTACTACATGATGTTCAACTAGGCATAACTCCTGTGTTTCTAGTCCGATTTTGATCAAATTTTCACCAATTATGCCTCTTATTCCCCTTATTTTAATAGTCAATGAATAAATCAGGCCCGGAATTCCCCTTTAAGATATCCTTGAACACATTGAAACTGGTGTGTTCAGTACCTGTATACACTCCAGGTCGCCTTGAGTCAGTGTGTTCATATCAAACTCTTTGAGATGGCATTCTCTGGCCAGTAGGTTGATACTGGCAACTTCTTCAACGTGAACCCTACCTGCACAAAGAAAGATAATATTGCATATAATGTAAATTTGTTGTGGGGTTATAATAATAATAATATAAAGCATTTATAGATTGCCATGTATCTAGGTGCCATATTTAGAGGCGATCCTTTATAGGAACGCGTCAAACCCACAGAAATGACCATGTGCATAATTTTGACTCCCTTGGGAGCGTACTATCCCAAGCTTCTCTTTAAGGGCGCTGTAGGCTAATTAACATCCGACCAAGTACCCATGTATATTCCCATGTAGAGTGCAGCAATGTGGATTAAATGCCTTACTGAAGGATGTAATGCAGGGGCATCAATTAGTTTAAAGCTTTGGTCCCATGATTTGAAGTCAATTGGTTAATCTGATCTTGCCACAGCACCTGCTCATAATTTCCCATTTTGTTTAATAGGTATTCAGAGTTAGTAGGCAATGTGGCTTAATGATAAGGTATCTAGCTTATGACTGAAAGTCTGCAGATTCAAACCAAAGAATAAAACAAAGAGAAGGGAAGCTTAATACATGTAGGTACCAGCAGACTACCCTATTAAAGTAGAACAAGCTGTTTTCGTGCAATGGAATTGTATCCCATGGACCATCGGACAAATAGTAATAATTATGTGCAAAACTAGTCCATAAACACTAACAAATTGTGTGTCTATAATGCTCCAGAATGGTATTTTTCTAATCAGTTCAGTACAAAGTACTGTAATCAAAATGCTACCCAATTTCTTCCTCATGAAATATAAACATCCACACAATCCTGTGAAGTAACTGTCTCAAGAATACTTACTGCAGAGTTGTTCCCTTGCATGATCTGCTATACAAGACATGTCCACCGCATACTTCTCCTTCAAATCATTCCAGAAGTCTATTCTGTCGACATCAAAAAAGGAGAAAATACAGACATGGCTTGTAGAACTAGATGCAGTGCACTCAGGGGGTGCATACCTCAGCCAACACTCAAATTCATATGACTGGTCGGGTCGTACAGTGTGCGGAGGAGATACATACATGAATCGAGTTTGGTGAGAATCCGTCAATCGGATCACGAGCTATGTTTGCATATATAATGAGCCCTGTGACCTTTGACCCCCAAAATTTAATGGGTTCTATTCTAGATTAACACAAAGCTTCTACGAAAAATTGGTTGAGATATCTGTGAAATTGTGCGCAGGGGACTGGTGACGCACTGACGCACAAACAAACAAACAAACGTGACCGAAAACATAACCTCCTCCAACTTCGTTAGTGGAGGTAATAAAACATTATAAGTTATTTACTAAACTAGAAGCTCTACAGCATTCAAGACAAGTCTGATCGATTGTTTACAGTACTGGAAACATGCAATCCAAGTTCACGGAAAAGAAACAATACATTTCATCAAGATTTTTTTTTTTTTTTTGCCCTAAAACACTGGATGCTCAGTGCATGTTATGCCCGGTGCAGATAGAGCCGACTAGACCCGATCCGACTGGTTTTCAGCCTGATTAACTCAGTATGTGTTGCCTCAGGACTCCGGTTTTGCCAGTCAAGTGCCAGTCAGAGGTGATTCGAGGCCGATTCAACATGTAGGATCGGCTCCGACTGAGCGAAACTGACTCTAGCCTGACTGAAAACCAGTCGGATCGGGTTGAGTCGGCTTTGTCTGCACCGGGCTTTAGAGTCCCTGTGAACAAAATCACAAGCGTACTCGCATGGGGAGTTACCCCATTTATGGATGGCTTATATTTCAATGTTCATACCTGTCAGCGTAAAATGCCTGATTGGTGAATGGAGCTAGGTACAGGTCTGCCTTGCTGGGGAGTATGAGCCCACCCTGTAGGAACAGAGTGTAGCACATACATTGGTAATGAGAGTCGTATACAGCCTAGCTTTCGATCCTAGCAGAATCTTCGTCAGGGCACAAATGACAGTTACTACAGAAAAAACATCTGTGTTTTTTCTGTAGTAACTGTCATTTGTGCCCTGACGAAGATTCTGCTAGGATCGAAAGCTAGGCTGTATACGACTCTCATTTTATCACATTGGCGATTTTTTAGTAGACAAGCAGTTTTCAGCAGTATTTTCCATATACATACATTTGGAAAAGTTAATAAATCAATTCTATTTAAAAATATAACACTACACATTCCAAAAATAATCGTTCAATCTCTGTTCATTCATAGATATGGCATATCACCATAAAATGAATGACAAGTTAATAATGATAGAAATGTACTATTAAAACAAGATATTACAAATATGTTTTTGCTTTAAAACTAAGGCAATATTCAAGACAAATTTTGATCCAATTAAATGTCATGAACTAGATCAAATACATCCATTTTCATTAATATTGCATGACCTTTCTTTTTGACAAATACATTTATATAATAAAGTGTCTTCTAAATTGAAAAAAAAAGAATTTAGAAATATCATGTTACATACCTTCTTCAGCCACTTGTCCCGTGCATGAATGACAGAGTTCAGCATTGACTCGTACAACAAGAAGTGTTCCTTTGAAATAGATAAACAAGGTGATAGCCGTAACGTGTCTCGCCCAATTGCGCGCATTCATGCAAATGAAGTTTGGTTACAAACAGATGCAGGGTTGCAAAGTTATCAAGTATCAACCCTAATACTCTTACCCCAAACTTTGACCTTTGACCTCATTTGACCTACTTATGTGACCTTTGACCCCAGCATATCATGGAGGCCAATATAGGGCATCTACCAATCAAGTTTGGTTACAAACAGATGCAGGGTTGGAAAGTTATTGACCCTAATAAACTCTTACCCCAAAACTTTTACATTTGACCTTTGACCTACTTATGTGACCTTTGACCCCAGCATATCATGGAGGCCGGTATAGGGCATCTACTAATCAAGTTTGGTTACAAACAGATGCAGGGTTGGAAAGTTATCGACCCTAATAGACTCTTGCCCCCAAAACTTCACATTGACCCACATTTGACCTTTGACCCCAGCATATCATGTAGGCCGGTATAGGGCATCTACCAATCAAGTTTGGTTACAAACAGATGCAGGGTTGGAAAGTTATCGACCCTAATAGACTCTTACCCCAAAAAATTCACATTGACCCTCATTTGACCTTTGACCTACTTATGTGACCTTTGACCCCAGTATATCATGGAGGCCGATGTAGGGCATCTACCAATCAAGTTTGGTTACAAACAGATGCATGGTTGGAAAGTTATTCAAATTTTTGTAAGCATCACGGACAGACGGACGGACGCAATTTGGATCCCTTAGTCTCCCTCCACCTACGGTGGCTTGACAAAAATGAATGAATTAGCAGTTAATTTGCTTTAAATCATTCTTCCTTTATGTTTAGGGGATCAAGCTGGTTCAATAGGAGCCTTATAACATTTAGGTAACCTGTTTTGATAACCCTAGATGCCCAAAACTCTTTAAAGGGATCTAGAAACTTTGTTGACATGTGCAAAAACTGGCAAACGGTTGATAAAACATGTCTTTCTTTCATTCTGTCTACTGAGTAATGTGTGAAAATTCCATGGTAAATGAATGTCATATGACTGAGTAACAAGCAAAAATACAAAGTGATATTTGCTAACTCATTGCAGTTGACTTAGTTGACATAGTTATAGTTATCCAGTATCCAAAATATTCAATCATACATATCTTTTATATAAGGGAAGAGAAATCTGTTCTACACTTGCATTATAATACAAATACAATGAGGTATGTGAGAATGCTAGAGGTCCGAGTAAGTTTTGAGGATTTTGACAACGTTACTAGATCCTCAATTCTCTCAGTCTCAAGGTAGGTTCATTATGGTCCCTCCCCCCCCCCCCCCCCCCGCCCCCCCCCCCCCCCCCACCTCTCAAACCACTATGTTGTTGTTTATTCTCATATTTTCATGAATTACACAAAAAGGTTAAATTTTTTAATTGACATTCCTTCAAATTTGTCATGCAATACATAAACATTGGCGACAGGACACCTATTAAATTGAAATTCAATTATTTTGCCCAAAATAAGTTAGATATATGTAATAACTATTATATGCCTCAACATCTGAGGAAACTTACCATCCATTCACTGACAATGGCATCTACTTTCTCTGGGAGTTCAACATCCTGTACGGAAAACAAAATTACTACAATTTACAGAAATGTAACGCTTATGATAAACTGTCCTAGTTAAACTTTGTTGATGCTCTATCGTTTTTGCTAAGATTTTTGCTCATTATTCCTCTCATTTGCCTTCTTTTATAGCAAACATTACATTTCTAGGATGGGAGTCCCCTGTAACTCTTTAAAAGTGCCAGGGATTTTACAGCTCTATGGTAATGGTGTGTACTGTGTGGTTCAAATATGCAACACTGGCAATACATAATAATAATAATAGGTTTGATTTATATAGCGCCTAATATGATACAATATCATCTCCAAGCGCTTTGCACTATAATATATAATATTTACACTGATGGAGATAATAATAGCTAGTACCTCGACACAGCCTCTGATGACTTGCATTTTGCCTGCAGCATTAGCTTGTGCAACCTTCTCCGCCTGTTCTGCCATGCTGCTCGCTTCTATGGCATACACTGCAACACAAACAAAGAGAACAGATTTATTAAAATACATACATTAGAAGTCAAGTCATGAATCACATACAAAATGGGGGGCATTCCATGTCAAATCACAGCAAATTTTGGGAATTTTTCAGATCACCCGCTTCGTATGAAAATCATATCATTTGAAGATACATTGTAATGAAATTTAATATCATTTTAATTTCAAAATTCCAATAGACCATCAATGACAAAATAAGAATTTAAGGTTTTTATTTATTAACAAGAAATAATATCAAAGAACTCTTTATACAACATTTTTTTTTTTATAATCAAGGTACTCCAAAGGAACCCCAAGATGTTAAACTTTGCTTTATGTTTGAAATAAAGATAAAGCTTGTCATACCATGGAGCAGGGGGAAGACTTGGGCCTTTGACAAAGTCATGCAGATTATGAATTATTATTCTTACAATATTTTCACTGTTCAAAGCACTATTTGAATAATAAAATCACTAATATCATTACCCTTTTTGGCACCAGCTTGGCAACAGAAACAGCTCAGTACTCCTGTAGAAGAAAACAATAAGACACTTAGAATTGAACTACTTTTTCCAGTGACGCATTAGCAGGCAATTGTAAAAAGGACATTTAATTTGAATAAGTGGCCCAAAAAATATTTTCTCAAGTATAAAATAACTTGACACTGAATCAATCTTAAAATACATAATCATCTGAATATAAAATATGCAAAAAGTATCCTTTTAATTAGATTTTGACAAAGAAGAGGTCAAATTACAGTTTTACACATTGAAATAAACAAACAAACAGGAAGATCATACCTGTACCAGCACCAACATCTGCAACAACCCTGCCAATCAAACGATCAGATGCGCGAAGTATTCCCAGCCTGCAACACAAAATTTAATTTTAAAACATCATGCTGTTATTTATGGTCAGATATTGGCCCACATTAGTCAGTTTCTAAAGTTGGTCTAAGTCTATCATTGGTCTTAGCCTGGCTAGACTTTACATTAAATCTTAGAGGTACAAACTTGGAGTCCTGATTAAAAGTCTCATTGAAGTATTATTCCATTATTTTGTGTAAAGTTTCTGAAACTTCTATACTCAACAAATTAATACTCAACCCTTTAATAAAATCCAAATCCAAGCCCCCCCCCCCCCCCCCCCCCCAGTGAGCTGATGTGCAACATCATTCATTTCATCTTTACCTGTATGAATTTGTTCTGACTTCATCACTGATCATTTCCTGGTGAATTCCGATGTCTTCATATGATCTGAAATATGAATAAAAGGAATAAAGCATATCTATACATCCTTTTACACATACACATCTCTGGGGAAAAAAAGAATAGTTTAGTAAACCTTGTGCAATCATCAAGTTTGGGTATGTTTTGAATGTCAATTTTCAATTGTATTGTCAATAGTTGGTTTAATGACATAATATTATTTATCTCTACAGTATGTACAAAATATATAGATTTCAGGGTAGGAAATACACGGGGCTGAGGACAATTTTTGCCCCCTTATTTTCAAAAATAAGTAGGTAGCCCCTAAAATACTGTACCACAGGGTATTATGTGAAATACTTCCATCAGATTGAAAAAGTAGCCTCCTAAAATTAAAACCAGAACGTCAATGACGTAGCGCTCATCCGCCATCTCGCAACATCAAATATCGCAAATTTCATGTGGTACACTCTTCAACTAGTCAAAAAATAAAAATTTGATGCCCTGGAAGGGACATAAAAATAAAAAAATAAAAAATTAGAGTGAACAAAAATATAAATTTGACGCCCCGGAAGGGACATGGGGAAAAAAAATCAATCAATCAATTTAAAAAAATTAATTAATAAATTTTAAAAATAAAAAAATAAAAAAATAAATAAAAAAAATAAACAAATAAAACAAAACAAAACAAAAAAAATAAAAATAAAAATAAAATAAAATAAATAAAAAAATTTAAAAATTAACAAATTTAAAATTACCATAATTATTGAATGGAGAAAAATTTCAAAATTCTGTGTAGAAGTTTAGTGTACCAAAGTTAGCTCTACCAGATAAAGCAAACCAAATCAAAATCGGTCGAGAAATGAGGGAGAAGAAGCATTTTTTGTGATTTCGAATAAATTTGCATAAATTACCATAGATAATGAATTTCACGATTCTGTGTAGAAGTTTTAAATCCCCCTCCTAGCCCTATCTTATGAAACAATCAGAATCAAAATCGGTTGAAAAATAACGAAGAAGAAGCATTTTGAAAACTGTGGACGGACGGACGGACGGAAGGACGGACGGACGGACGGACGGACGGACGGACGGACGCCGGACGCCACGGCATAAGCTCATCATGCCCTTCGGGCCGGATGAGCTAAAAATTATTCTTTCCCTAAAAATCAAATTGTAAAACAAGAATACACAATACATCTGCATTATTTAGTTATGAGTTAAAATTAACAAAATGTGATCCGTTTCATAATATATTCACATGTCATTTGTATCTGTTGGCACTTTATCAGGCCTAGGCCCTGTTGCAGAAAGAGATGCAATCGATTGTAAAGTTGCAATTAATTGCAAGTCAGAAAATATTAAACCTTTCAGATTTGTGCATTTAGTCACATGATCTGACTAGCAAATTGCAATTAATATTATCTTTACAACCAATTGCAAATCTTTCTGCTATGCAATTGTATGAGAGGCATTTCAGAATAAATTATACTTATTAAAGTGGAGTGGTGTATAAAAAAACACTTGATTGGAAGGACAGCACACATACAATACATATTGGAGGCTTTCTCTATCAAAGCTTGCCCTCAACATGGCATGCATGACTATACGGTATAATTGGTATAGTATACCAATTTCTTTTAGTCATGCATGCCAAGTCATGGGCATGCTTTGGTAGAGAACGCCAATATTGGATACATGAATTACCTGAAATAAGAGGAATCCATCTTCCTTCTTTTTTCTTCAGTTTCTGCCATTTTGGAATTCCGACTCCTGAACATGACAGTAGACAATAACAAATATGTTTCATATAAAGCATTCCAGTGACTTTGACTAAGACTATAAAAGTCTATATAAAAAAATATATATTATTAAAGTCTAAATCTTTTTTTCCTAACCGTTATAATTCAATGATGCTTGAATGGTAGTAGAACATATAAACAGTTTTGAGTTAAAATAAATTAAAAGGCTGTTTTCATTCGTTAACACAAGATGGGGCCCTCCTGACACCTCAATCACTAATCACTAACTCCTAAAATACATGCAAAATACACTTGTATTTTGTTTAAAACTAAAACTAAAAGTAAAACATTTTCTGAATTTAGTTTAAAAGTACTTAAATGTCTCACTCTCACATTCACAAAGTCAAAGATGCAGCCGTCCTTCTGAAGACTGAACTATTCATATCATTCATTTAATAATATTTATAACATTAAATGAAGATTAGGAGGGTCTTAATTTATATTACTATACCTTTGTCGTTGTCGGTGCACATCTCTCAAGACAGCGCCGAGAGAGCCGACATGATCCCTCACGTGTGGCTGGGCCTGTGTCAGAGTGTTAATGACGATTTGTGAAGGGCCTGCATCGTGCATCATCCTTGCAGCTCTCTTCATCTCTGCACGCACGTTTAGCACGGCAGGCCGTATGGGATCGGGGTCGTGATTGTGGGCAACGGCGGCCGACGCGTCCCCGTAGTTTGGCGGCCCGTTCGTGGTGACAGCGCCGCTGCAGCGTCCAGATTTTTGTTTCTCACATTGCCAGCGAATTGACCCATTCGAGCGGTCCCTTTTCTTAACGTAGAGGTAGCCCTCGTAGCTAAGCTTCACCCGTCCTCTTGTAGTCTCCAAGATCTCCATCACTTCTTTATTATTCGAGTACAAAAGAAGGATAATCGTGCACGGGTACGGGTACAGCTAGATCGACAAATCTATCGCTTTCATGGCCTTTTTGACATTATTATTGTTATTTTCACTGTCGGCATTCTAGCGATCGACGCTATCTATACACTCTGCCTTGCGCAGTAAGAACACCGTAACTCGAGAGTAAAAGTTAGTTACGGAAAATGATTTTTTTGTTCATATAAAACACCACATTCTCACACTTTGACCGACATTTGTAGCCCTATCAATACATTTAGGGCTGCTATAGTATATTAACTCACCGATCTCGTGTGTCGCTATACATGTCATTCTATAATTACGGCGATTTGTGATATTTTCCACGATTTTCCATGACTCTTCATCGGTCTTTCGCGGTACTTTTTGTTCAAAACTGCAAAAAAAAAAAATATAACGTGCATCCGTATGCGCGAACCCTTTTTCAGAAACTTAGGCAGCTAGGTACGGTACAGCGCGCGCGCCGCAAAGCTGCTATAACTTGGCGCGCTCAAGTTCTGTATAGCAGCTTTGCGGCGCGCGCGCTGTACCGTACCTAGCTGCCTAAGTTTCTGAAAAAGTGTTCGCGCATACGGATGCACGTTATATTTTTTTTTTTTGCAGTTTGAACAAAAAGTACCGCGAAAGACCGATGAAGAGTCATGGAAAATCGTGGAAAATATCACAAATCGCCGTAATTATAGAATGACATGTATAGCGACACACGAGATCGGTGAGTTAATATACTATAGCAGCCCTAAATGTATTGATAGGGCTACAAATGTCGGTCAAAGTGTGAGAATGTGGTGTTTTATATGAACAAAAAAATCATTTTCCGTAACTAACTTTTACTCTCGAGTTACGGTGTTCTTACTGCGCAAGGCAGAGTGTATAGATAGCGTCGATCGCTAGAATGCCGACAGTGAAAATAACAATAATAATGTCAAAAAGGCCATGAAAGCGATAGATTTGTCGATCTAGGGTACAGCAGAATCGGCGTCATCAGAACAAAATGAGTAGTGCGCATGTGTCCCTATATATCGGGCGCGCCTAGCCTAAGCCCGCCCCCCCCCCCCCCCCCCGGCCCCCAGCCAGCCTGTCAACCTGCTTTTTGTTTAACTGTTTATTTATTTGTTTGCTTGCTTGTTAGCCAGTAGTTTTGATTTGGGGGCTTTGAACAGTTAAAATCCCGAATCTTGGACCCCATCCACTGATCCGCCAAGTGCCCTATAAGGTTGGACCCCCCCCCCCCCCCTGGATAATTCCACTGCCTATTTCAATTTGCCATGGGTCAGTAGCCTGGGTAGTTTTGTTTATATGTTAACCATATTAACCCTTTTGCTATTGGTGATCAGAGCCCAAACACTGGCATGCACATTTTCCCCGGAAGGGGGGGGGGGGGGTCACTCCCAACATGACTGGCTCCCGTGGGGGAGGGGGGGGGGGGGGGGGGGGGACTAGCTACGTACCCGCGTCCCAAAAAGCGTTGAAAGTGTATCATTTTCAGCTATACGGCATTGTCAACGTTTTCAGCCTTCAAAACAAAATCACAAAAAGGGTACCTTTACAGGTGCATTTGCGTCTAGGTTTTCATAGCATTACGCCATTTAGACTGGCTACCATGGGCGTAAATCTGTCATTGATACTCATTCAACAGGGGGGGATGATGTATTCATTCATCCCCCCCCCCCCCCCCCCCCCCCGATGAATAGGTGTTACGTAAGTATTTACGCCCATGCTGGCTACCCATGCACATCATATCAAAAAGGCATCGAAAGGGTATCATTTTCAGCTATGGGGTGTCGGGCGACGTTTTCCTTGAAAAGGCCGGGGTGTCAGTTTCAGCACTTTTTTTACCATCACCCAAAAAGAATATAGGTTTTCCCATCCATTTTAACACTTTTGTCATTCAACTTCATTAATTTGTTCATTAATTTGTACCACCAGAGCAGAAATCCTAACTTTAATTTCGTCTTTTGTCGATCAATTTAACAAAAAGACCACACAATTTAGTCATTTGTCACACATTCTCGTCAATTGCAAATCAAATTCGTCGGTCACTGTTGCTGAACACATAAAAGCGAAAGCAATTTCGTCAAATTCATTAAAATTCGATTCAAATTTGTCCCATGTATTTTCGCTGTAATGTTTAGTTTTATAAGGTCTTGATGTAATTGTTAAATTGTACCATTAATAAATTAGGTATAAATTCTCACACGCATAAAAAGCATTATGCCTTTTTAGAGGTGCAGTGGCGGATCCAGGGGGGGGTTAGGGGGTTTAACACCCCCCCCCCCCCCCCCCTTGGGCTGCCAAGTGAAAAAAGTGAGAAAAAAAAGTGAAAAAAAATTACTTATGGGGGTTCAAAATAGCAACAAAAATCACGGAGAGGGGGGACACCCCCCCCCCCCCCCCCCGTCTCGGACTCTCCCCCCACTCGCCGCTACGCGGCTCAGACTTTGCTGCTTCGCGGCTCGGGTCAACCCCCCCCCCCCCCCCCTTTATAGCAAAAAGCTAGATCCGCCCCTGAGGTGTACTTATAAAGGTACGATACACCCAGTGGAGGGGGGAGGGGGGTTTGGATCTAGCTTTTTGCTAAGGGGGTGGGGGGGGGGGGGGGGTTTGACCCAATGACGATGCGGATACTGTGTGGGTCTGGACACATGATGGCGTTTTTCTATGCACATCACATTTTCACTTGGCAGCCCAGGGGGGGGGGGGGGTTAAACCCCCTAACCCCCCCCCCCCCTCCCCCCCCCCCCCCCCCCCGTAGATCCGCCACTGACACCATTTAGGGTCACCATCTCAGTCTCAGTCTCAGAGACTGCATGAGACTGAGACTGAGACTGAGACTGAGACGGGACACAGGCCTGCATCATTCCCGTATAGTTGTATATTTCCTCTTGGGTATAAAAACAACATTAGTGGAAAATCTGTGAAAAAAAGAAGAAAAACGTTAGGTCTGGCCTCAATCATTCGCGTGCCACCAATTAGTCCGACCAGGCCGGTTACACCGCTACAACACGAATACTTTTGGGCGTGGTCTGGGTGTGGCATGGGCGTGGCATGCACCTGTAGCTGTGCGCTGTATGTAGCTGTGCACTCTGAGTCTGACTGTGCAACACGTGCTCTACCTGGATTTTACTTGTTATTGCAGATGCAGAGTGCAGACATTGCAGACATGCATGCAGTGACCAGCAGGTACCAGTGAGCATCATTCGACTCTGACTGAGCTGACACCTTGACAGAAGTTCGAGAAATTCTTCCTTTGTTATCATATGTCCGTAAGTCTTTTAGCCTATCTGTAAATCCTTAACCCATTTGTATGTGTAATTCTTGCATAATTCCATAATTTAAATTGGGATCAGTAAAATGTAGTGCACCATACTATTTGGGTCATTCCCACGCGTTCGTTTTCATGTCAGCACTACTAAGAGCTATACAAAATGCATATGATAGAGCATCATTTGTTTTTTTAGTTGTGCATGCCAAGTCGTGACTCGTGGGCACGCTTTGGTAGAGAATTCCTGTGTTATCTTTCATACATGTTTTTATTATTGTCTTGTTTGTTTTTTCGTGTGTGTACTGTACTTTTCTAAAACTTTATTTTCAGTTTGGTGTGTTTCTAATCTAAATTCTAATGACTTATTTGTTAATCCCTTGACTACGGGAACCGGGTGGGTTATGTACAAAGTCTTTGGAGGTTTCAGAAACTCCTAGGAAATGGGTTTAATGGCGATATTCAAAGAAGTCAGTTTCAGTGGGAGGACAAATTCAAAGACAATAAGGGCCGACAGTGTAAGACAGTACAGTAAATGTAAAAGAGGCCCTGAAAACGCTAGATTTATCAGTCTATATTACATTCAGTTTTGGTTCGCAGCCCAAACCCATGGTACTTCAGAACCAATTGTGAAAATAGGAGAAAACTGATTAATTTGATCAAATTGATCAAATGATCAAATGATTGATAAAGTTTAAATGTCAGTGAAGTCTATTGGGCAATTCCACGGTAACGGAAGGACATTCAGACGCAATTTTTGAAATTTAATCAAATAATTCCAGGATCCTGCTTATGATTCATCATTGTAAATAACATTTCTGAGACTCTTGGTGGGACACCTTTGATTTCCTATTTTTTTTTTTTTTTGGTTACATTACGTTTATTAGATATGGACACTAATGAGGCCGGTAACGGAAGGACGGCAAAATGGACATGGATTTTCAAGTTCTTTAGTTATGATCCAATCTCTGTGAAGTTTCAAATGCTATCATGTTATATTGGCTCATAGTCCATTCCCTAATGTTCAAAGAGTATTACAACATTTATTTGAAAAAAATATGTCTATTGGTATATTAATTACAAGAAGTTAATTGCTTCACTGTTCGGTAACGGAAGGACAGTAACGGAAGGACAGAGTTTTTGATTCATTAAAAATATACTTTAGGGCTCTCAAAAAACTGAAATTTTAATGTGAACACATATTGTGATATCTAATCATCCAATTTGGTACCTTAAAACAGAAAAATAATAGAAAGGAATGCAAAAGATGAAGAAAATCTAGAAATAGGCACTGTGTAGTCCCATGTGTATGGGTTCATGTATGGTGTCTGTTTCTCTTATCAGGAGACGCCCAATATTTTTGGTAATCATGTAAACTGAAAGATATCTTGTGATCATGATTTATGAAAAAATAATCCAGAAAAAATTAACAAGATCAGAAATAATCCTCATTTGATTTTTCCACTTTTGGCTCATTTGGCGTGGAATTGCCCTATTAAAACAAATATGATAGAGATATACTGAAGAAAGGGTCAGTTGTGTTCATACGGCCGGGAGCAGGTGTTTTTACCTCTATATTATACCCGTCTCAAAATTTTCTTGTGGCTTCTGAAGGCTTATGTTAGATAATTTTATTTGATGCATATCTTTGAAGCAATTTATGTTTATTATTTTCAAATTCTTTGTATCTACGTAGGATTGTGGGCTTTGTGGCAGTAGTTGACCAATACAGAAAGGATCATGGCCAGTGATAGCAAATCCACAGCATCACAGACATTTGACTTGGAACTCTTCCCAGAGTCCTCAGCAACATTAGCCTTGTTTCAGGATGTTACCAACATTAACGAGCTGAAACAGAAGCTGGTCACCAAGGAGATTGATGCCGTCATGCTTACTCCATCAATGGTTTGTATTAATACGATTAAATTTGTTAGAGTTGCTGCTTTTGGATGTTACGAATAGAAAGGAGAAATAAAGTGCTTACAGAAAAGATTGTCAGTAATAATTAAGTCACTTAAAAAGAAAGGGAAAAGTAGTGTCCAGACCAACCATTTTGCCACCCACGTTTCTCAAATACTACAATAAAGTATATATTTGAATGGTATGCTTACTGCTAAGAGTTTGCCATGATCCCAACAATTGATCTAGACTCTATCAAGGTTTATTCCTAGAAAATAGATGTAGACCCATTAACACATAATTTAGTATGAT
>JBAMJV010006556.1:0-56208 GCA_037951105.1 Echinarachnius parma
GGGAACCAACACCAACAAATTATTTTCTTATGAATGTAAGTTTATAGTTTTTGTAGTCCATTCCAGAAAAAATATGTTTCCAAACAATTTATATAATTGGACAACCCATTAAAGGGATCGAGTAACTTTGTTGACATGTGCAAAAAGTGATGAGTGGTTGATACAATGTACAGTATATTGTTGTTAGCTGATATGTCCACTGGGTGTTGTGCGAACATTTCAAGTTAAATGGACGTTATATGGCCGAGTAATGAGCAAAAATGCAAAGTGATATTCAATCACTCATTGCACTCACTTTGTACACGGTTTTTGCGGTCCAGTGGATAATTTAACATCTGAACACTTAAATCGTAAGTATCTTTGTAACGAAAGGGAAATTTTAACAACCGAAACCTTACCATGCTGTTATAGTTAATACGAATACATCAAGGTATATATGAAGGAACCGCTAGAATTCCAATTGGATTTTGAGGATTTGGACAATGTTACTAAGTCCCTTTAACATACTTAAGTATTTATTCATGGGTCTGCAGCATCTTCCCTGGTTGTCTCAAAACATACGCGTGTATTGGCGCACTCGCAGAAGTTTGACGCGTACGGAGCCATGAGGCCATGTTGGTTCCGTAAGTGTTGGCGATTAATCGTATTGTTCATGAATTACACAACCCTTCGCAAAGTGTTTGTTATCTATTTATTATCAAACAACGGTACCAAAACAAATAAGCTTGTGTTGTTATTTGTGTGGATGGTCCTCTTTAAAACGCACATTTTGTCTGTGTCTGCTTTCTGAAAATAACTTACAGCTGCAAATCTATATTTTGCCTTTAACCTCGCAATTTTTCTCTATCCTTTAAACTTTAAATTAAACTACCGTAATTTTTAAAGGGATGTATATGACCTTAACAGTCCCTTTTAAGGGATGTATTGAATCTAAACAGTCCTTTTAAAGGGTATATTTGGACGATACTGTCCGTTTACGGGGATGAAATTGAACTTTGCTGTCCTACGAGGTAACAAGCCACACAAAAGAAGCCTGAGGTGGGGTTGGAGGGGGGCTCATTCTCAGGAGTCCCCGCCCCCTCGCTACGCCAATGAGATTGAGATTGCCCCCTCTCTGCCATCTCCTTTTGAATCACGCTCAGAGATCCATGTTAATCAACGCACCGTAATCACGCACTGCATACTCAAGTTTGATAACCTATATCCTAGTTATTTATGCATTCGTGAGTATTGGGCGGGTTTTCGCATATATTTACTACTCAATTTCGATACTCTCCCAGTTATTTATGCATTCGTTTTCGCATAGTGCTACTCAATGTTGATAACCTCCTAGTTATTTATGCATTCGTGAATATTGAGCGCGTTTTCGCATAGTACTACGCATGCACGACATAAGACGTGTGTACCGCTCAGTAGCGCTCCTTTCATCCTACGACCCACCTCCTTTAAATATTAAATAAATAAATAAATAAAAAGGTTTACGCTGTGTAATCCTTTAGCCTGATATGAACTTACTGGAAATTGATGTTATTGACTTCGAACCACGTCTCCGCGACTCCTTTTGTCATCTTCCGCGTTCGGAGAATATCCTGTCAAGGAATTAGTACAGAAATATGAGAATGCTAAGATAATTCACAAAATCATAATGAAATGTTCAGCGGAGGGAAAAATAAGCGCAGTAAAACTGTAATTCAAATTAAATTCTATAGAGTGGACGTTCCTTTGGGGGTTCTGAAGACAAAATAATGTAAGCAAGCAGAATCATTGGTACTCGATTGAAAGTTCTTTACTGAACAACATTTTTGCATGCATGTTAGAATGGAAAATATATGACAGAAAAGGGTAAGTGACCGGTGTTCACCAAATAATAATTAAAACTGCCAATGATCACACGAGAACAAATAGTCAGGCAAATATCGGCAGAATGGGAATTATTAGTATTTGTGAGTCATCTCAGCTCCCAGGGGAGCAGAGGCCTACTGGGGTTAAACGGAACTGTGATGAAATAATATGTTGACACATATCATTGCATGTAGAGTTAAGGGGTATTAACAGTTGTTTAGAATCATACCTGATTTGATGGAATGAAGTTAGGATCGCTGATCACCTCAATCCTGTTCAGGAAACTAAAGAAAGAAAGAAATGAAAAGGATTAAAAAGAATTCGAATTAATTCAAACAAATTAACAGGGCGCTAGAAGTTGAGGAACAGTAGAGAAACACAAACACACACACACACACACCCACACCCACACTTTTTTTAAAGTGATTTTTATTCCTCCAAATTATACACATATAACATTTACAATTGAATATGCATAAACAAAATATGTCCAGTGTGAACATCTTATTCATAAACAGATACAATTATAATGAAAGAAAGTATAAATGATTACCTTATACATAAACAATTACAAATCAACTGTATATTAAATTTCCTGACTTCATGTAATAAACATAATGGAGGTTATAACAAAAGATAAAAGGAACTAAAACATGCTCCTTTACCCCCCCCCCCCCCCCCCCCCCCCATTTAGCCCAAGAAAAACCCCATCCCTACCAAAGCACTGATCACACCGTCACACACCTACACCGTCACACACATACCTCAGACACCCATTCCAGTATATCTGCTCATTTTGATTTCAACCTAAAGAGTAATTAATTAACATTATAGAAAGCTGTCACATTCAACTAAAGAGAGGAGAAACCCAAAACCTTAATAATAATTAGCAAGTTCCCTATAATACTAACAAAATACAATTAATCATATTACATATATTTTATGGTGTTCCCATATTTGTAAGTGAACCCCCAATTTACCCTTTTTAATAGCAATCTTTTTTTTCTTCTTCTTCATAATCCAAAATAATTGTCTGTACTTTCCGTACAGAATGAAGTACACCTTTTATTCTAAAAGAATAAATAGTATGCGCTTTAACAAAAAAATAATAGAGTTACAATAGTTGACTCTATACGATCTACCTGCCAATCCTACACAAATTATTTCCCAATCAACATTCCTAATTTTAATCAAATCAAAATATTCAATTATATCTAGCCGAAACCTTAGTATGTATATACGAGCATTAAAAAAAAAATGTGAATATGTCTCAATCTCATTTTTACAAAAAGAACATAAATTATCACTAACAAATCCAAACCTAAATAAATGTTTTTTTGTATATAGTGCCCTATGCAATAATTTATATTGAAATTCTCTCAACTTGCCCCCCAAAACTGCGCTTTTTAATCTTAAAAATATATTCTTCAATTCTTCATTACTATAATCAAAATTAGTATGTCCATCCCCAATACACAAATTATATTCCTTTTGAAGATTTTAAACTAAATCTTCATACATATGCCTAGATTTTAAATATATTAACATTCCTGTATATCCTGAAACTTTTAATCTAATTTAAAACGTTCGAATATCTACTTGAATATAGTCGCTCATAGCTGTACCATCTTTCCATTGAAGAGGCAATGCACCAAAAATATTATGAATCTTTAATAATCATTCACCTTTTATTCCCAATCCTAACAAGTGAGCCACATATCTCAAACTACTATTCAACATTATATCAGACACCTTACTTATACCTCGTTGAAATAAATCTTGATCAAAGATCATTCTTTTTCTTAAGCACACATGTCTAATATTAAAAACAATGAGATTCATCTTTTCATTTTCAAAGTGTCTACAATTTTCTATATCTTGCCAAACTTTCAAAATGTCTACATAAAAGGGCGGTACTTCTTTTATATCCATCTGAATATCATAACAAATAAAAACACAAACCTTCCTCCTACTGATCTACAACAATAATAAAAGTAAACCACACACACACACACACACACACACACACACACACACACACACACACACACACACACACACACACACACACACACATACACACACACATACACACACACACACACACACACACACACACACACAAACACACACGCGCATATACATACACACACACACACACACACACACGCAAACACACACACACACACACACACACACACACACACACACACACACACACACACACACACACACACATATATATACACACATACACAATACCATACATCATGTATTAAATATGTAATTATACGCCTGCATATGAGTTAATAATACAGCATGAGCATGTAGTACACAAGCCAACATAACTATTCACCAGCTGAAATTATTATGTTGGACCCTCTTCACAAAAAGACCGATGTAACTATATATGTTAAAGTCTCCAATATATAAACAAATTAATTAATGATATATTATGATTATTTAAAACTATATATAACCATGTAGTCATGATAATAGTTTCAACTCACTATTCCGCGCTATCTAGAAGCTGGAACTCGCTGGATCTTTGGTAACACTCTGACACTCCGTCGTCTTCCCACAATCGGCGGGTGCAGTCGAGGAATTCCTGTGACAGAACATTTAACAAATTTTACAACATAATTGTGTATATTATTAAAGGAAATAACCAGTCAGTAGGCCTGTACGAACTGGTATCAAATATTGTTATAACCATCTGATACATCATAAGTTAATGGTGCATAGAAAACATACAATTGAATAATGTATACATATTAAAGCTTATCAGATTATTATAAGCTTAATATCATATAATATCTAGAGCAAATGAATTGTTTATTTTGTATATTTTGAAATTTAGTTTCTCCTAATAGATAATCTATTCAGCAAACCAATGATCGAGATTTACATAATTTACAAAGATGTGTCAAATATGTGTCAAAGATGTGTCGTGGAGTGGTGTGGCAAGATCGGTAGAGCGCGTGCTTTCTGATCGTGAGACCCCGAGTTCGAACCCTGCCCACTGCCTTTGTCCTTCAGCAAGGCATTTAATCCACATTGCTGCTCTCTATCCAGGTGTATAAATGGGTACCTGGTCTGGTGAAAATTAGCTTGGTGCACCTATATCAGAGTTGCCCGCTAGTATGCTCCCCGGGGAGTTGAGAATGTGTACAATATCATTGTGCGGGTCTGAACTGTACCAAATGACCAGGGATAATAATAAGCGCTTTGAGTACCTTATATTAGGTGGATATTGCGCAATATAAATATCCTAAATTATTATTATTATTATTATTATAAATAGTCATTACTTATTAATTGTATAATGTCGTATTGCTCTCACCAGACGACAATACATGTTATTTTTACGACGACAGCAACGTCAACGCACTATATAATCAATATTATGTACACACTGACGTTTACCTATTTTCCCACGTTCTTAGAAAAGTAAATATATGTGACCTTTATTTGACAAGTTAATATAGATGCATCCTTTGCTCTGCGCGGGGAGACAATACGATTGGAACATGAAACAGTATATATCTGTGTAGCTGATAAAAACGCGTGATGCTTCCCATGATCAATTCGACTCTGATGTTAAAGGAATTGTATCCCTTTTGCAGATATCTTCAAGTTACCTTAAAACATTCCATGAACCACGATGATACTATACTATGCACATCCGTGAACATGTTGTTACTGGTCCAGATGATCTAATTAACAACCCACTCTAACTTTAAAACAAGTACATGTAAATCGCCCAAACTAATAATATTGTTCAGTAAGTTTATAAATACAAACGACAAAATATTAATGATTTTACTCTTACAAGCAAATCAAATACAATCGCACAATCTCTATAATATAATCTCGGGATTATCGCAAACAGAAATGTCTTTATTTCCCAATGAGGAGCAAATATCAATGGCACACTATACAGTATATTGACATTGCGTCAAGGGAAACTTTGCTCAGCTAAAACACGTATGGCCTTTGAATCAAGAAGCATTAGTCTTACTCTGCTGACAGGCGAAATAATGTGATTTACACAAGAGACTTTCAATAATCACAAAGTATACAAAGACATGATATCCGTAAAGCTGCGATCCATTTCATAATGTGAACCACGGTGTGAAAACACCGTGTGTACCAATGGGCCACTAGATCATAATTATTCATAGTGCCGACAATCATCACACTGTGGACACACTGTAAACACTGTGAACACACAGTGAACACACTGTGAGCACACTGTGAAGACACTGTGGGCTCACTGTGAACACACTGTTATCACACGATGGACACAGTGAGAACACAATGTGGACGCACTGTGAACACAATGTGGACACATGGTAGACACACTGAGCACACTATGGACACACTGTGGACATACTGTGGACACACTGTGAACACACTGTGACCCCACTGTGAATACACTGTGAACAAACTGTGAATACAATGTGAATACACTGTGAACACACAAGTGGACACAATGTGAACAGAATGTGGACACACTGTTCGCACACTGTGTGCACACTGTAAACACACTGTGAACACACCGTGGACACAGTGTGAACACACTATGAGCACACTGTGTACACACTGTGTGGACCATGTTAAATCGGAGCATATTCATAGCGACGTCACTCATTACACTGTGAGCACAATGTGAGCACACGGTAATCACACTCATAATTATTGAGTTTTTCCAGGATGAAACGAGTTTTGTTTTCAATAAAGGTGCCAGGGAAAACCCCTCGCAATATCATTTACATGGAATTTAATTTGGTTTATATTATGCGAAGCTAACAATGTAGGTATACAATGTCGGTTTTCTTGTTTCTTGATGGCGCGAACATTTCTGAAGAAAATTCAGCGCACGGCACAAGCGAGGAAGCTTTTCATTCGATTTATAGGGCGTGAAGCGGGTCGTACGATCGTATGATCAATCAAACTGCAGCAAACGTGTCTAAGAAAGATTCTAGCTTATTGGCGAAGAAGCATAGATGCGTTCATCAAGAAGGTTCAACAAGGGGGTGGGCAGAGGCGTAGCAGGGTCGGACTGATTAGGGGGGCGCACATTATTTTTGTTTGGGGGGACACGCAATTATTGCCGGGGCACACGTTAGGTATTTCTTAATTTTTTGTTTTGTTTAATGTTACCCTAATGTTTTCTATTGCTTTTCTCAATTTATTTGTGGGCACATGCCCCCGCCCGGGGTATCATGGGATAGGCATGATGGGGGCAGCTAAAAAGTATAAACATTGAAGCTATACCGTTTTAATTATTCCTACATAATAGGGTGTAGTAATATAATACCCCCGTCACATATAGCGCCGACCTCGCGCCGCTCCTAATACCCCCGTCACATATAGCTACGCTCTCGCGCCGCTCCTAATCCCCATAATCCCCATTCATACATTTGGCAGTGGGAGGCGAAGCATTGTCCGAACGATGATTAAATGACGAATGAATGGGAGGATTATCGCACATAGGTGAAAGGATATCCTCTCATGCATGGACATACAATGGCTCCCTAAACAAAAGAGCAGAACGCCAAAGACTCACGACCGCTTTCGACATGTCCAAAGCTTCAAAAGCGGTCGTGGGTCGGTCGTGGGTCTTTTGCCGACCTAGTCTTTTGTTCAGCGAGCTATTGTCTGTGCATTCATGGAAGGATATCTATTGACACATGTGAGATAATCTTCCCATTCAGATCCTCACTGGACAAAAGACATTTTGCAGATACATTCCAGTGATTGTGATCAGCTATTGTCTAGATCGTGGCTCTAGTCTGACGGCACACTAATCCCCATTCATAAAATTGCTACGCTCCTAATCCCCATTCATAAATTTGGCAGTGGGAGGCGAAGCATTGTCCGAACGATGATTAAATGACGAATGAATGGGAGGATTATCGCACATAGGTGAAAGGATATCCTCTCATGCATGGACATACAATGGCTCCCTAAACAAAAGAGCAGAACGCCAAAGACTCACGACCGCTTTCGACATGTCCAAAGCTTCAAAAGCGGTCGTGGGTCGGTCGTGGGTCTTTTGCCGACCTAGTCTTTTGTTCAGCGAGCTATTGTCTGTGCATTCATGGAAGGATATCTATTGACACATGTGAGATAATCTTCCCATTCAGATCCTCACTGGACAAAAGACATTTTGCAGATACATTCCAGTGATTGTGATCAGCTATTGTCTAGATCGTGGCTCTAGTCTGACGGCACACTAATCCCCATTCATAAAATTGCTACGCTCCTAATCCCCATTCATAAATTTGGCAGTGGGAGGCGAAGCATTGTCCGAACGATGATTAAATGACGAATGAATGGGAGGATTATCGCACATAGGTGAAAGGATATCCTCTCATGCATGGACATACAATGGCTCCCTAAACAAAAGAGTAGAACGCCAAAGACTCACGACCGCTTTCGACATGTCCAAAGCTTAAAAATTGGTCGTGGGTCGGTCGTGGGTCTTTTGCCGACCTACTGTTTTGTTCAGGGAGCCATTGTATGTCCATGCATGAGAGGCTATCCTTTCACCTATGTGCGATAATCCTCCCATTCATTCGTCATTTAATCATCGTTCGGACAATGCTTCGCCTCCCACTGCCAAATTTATGAATGGGGATTAGAAGCGTAGCAATTTTATGAATGGGGATTAGGAGTGGCGCGAGGTCGGCGCTATATGTGACGGGGGTATGCGGGTCGTGCGTAACATTAATGTAACTTCACACGCGCGGAGTTCACGCTTAAAACACATATTACGTATAATAGTAACTTGAGGTGCTTAAAATGTGTCAGGACACTACTAACAAGAACAATAAGTAGTTTACTCAATCATTTATAAACTACGGTAGAGCCTGCGGCCCCGGGGGGGGGGGGGGGGGGGGGGGGGAGGGACTCTCAACATGACTGGCTACGCACCCACGTAAAAAAAAAAAACGTCAAAAGGGTATCATTTTCAGCTATACGGCGGCGCCGATGTTTTCTTTTTTTTAAATTTAAAATGTGCGATACGCCTTTTAGGGTCCACTTTAGTTACGGTGTGATACGCCATCTAGGGTACATTTCATGAAAGGTGCGATATGCCATTTTAGTTTCTATTTCAGAAATGGTAGCGATACATATGCCATTTAGGGTCAATTTAATGATAATATTGTAAAGCGCTTAGAGATGATTATCAATCATATTAGGCGCTATAAACATTATTTTGTATTAATTTCAGAATTGTTTTTATTTTTATTAATTTCAGAAAAGGTGCGATACGCCATTAGGGTTCATTCCGAAATAGTGCGATACGCCATTTTTTGCCATTGGGGTCCTTTTCAGAAAAGGTGCGATACGCCATTTAGGGTCCATTTCAGAAATGCAATACGCCATTAGGGTCCATAAAAAAAAAGGTGCGATACGCCATTAGGGTCCAAACAGAAAAAGTGCGATACGCGCATTAGGGTCCATTCAGAAATAGTGCGATACGCCATTTCTTGCGATTATGGTCCGTGTCAGAAATAGTGCGATACACCATTTTTTGCGACTAGGGTCCGTTTCAGAAATAGTGCGATACGCCATTTTTTTGCGATTAGGGCCCGTTTCAGAAATAGTGCGATACACCATTTTTGGCGATTAGTGTCCGTTTCATAAATAGTGCGATACGCCATTTTTTTGCGATTAGGGTCCGTTTCAGAAATAGTGCGATACACCATTTTTTGCGATTAGGATCCGTTTCAGAAATAGTGCGATACGCCATTTTTGGGCATTAGGGTCCTTTTCGGAGGTTGACGGACACGGGTGGGTAGCACTTGTGTATGCGTATGCGAGTGACCCCCCCCCCCCCCCCCCCACCCCCCCCCCCCCCGGCCTGTGGCTAAACAAAGGAAAATAATGAAACTTACTTGAGTTGGTGAAAAGCGGGTGGGTGAGGAACATCCCTTGACGTATTCCGCGCAGGACTCTAGCGCGGAATCATTCAGTCGCACCGGCGGCTGGAGGCGCGGCATAGCTTCGAGTAGGCTCTGAGGTATAACAGACAAATTCAATACATGTATTTTATGTTTTTAGTATAACAAACAAAATAGACTGGTATAACTTGTATGTGAAAGGTTTATATCCAAAACCAAATAAAGCCATTTTTTAAAATTCGCGATAAATCGCTATAAATCGCTATAAATCGCGATTGAATCCTTGTGACACCAATGCAAAAAATGGGGTTGACTCTATGAAATAAATGAACAATATATATTTACATAAAACATTTATGAGATATTATACGTATATAAGACCGCTACATAAAGTTATCTTTGTTTATCTTCTTACCACTCCTCCATATAACAAGTCGATCCATGGTGTTATTTAATTGCTTACATTGTACCTGATGCATTGCAATAAGCGTAATACTGAAAAGTTCAAAGAGGGTGTCCTCTTGCGTTAACGGCTGCTTTTTGAACGAAAACAGCCCCGTAAGTTAACCGTTTACATACATGCTTTACTGCCATTCAAACATTATTGAATTATAACTAATAGTTTTTTATGATAACTAAAATTCTGTTTGACCAAAACTGTACTATCCCTTTAAAGGAGAATTCCGGACGAGTTAAAACAAAATACAGTATATTGGAAATAAATCTAGGGATGTGCTTGAATATTTTCAGGATTTGACTCTCTTTGGTTGATTTCTAAGAGATTTTTCTAATGTCATTAACTCTGAGGAAATAATTAAATTTACTGCACACAATCATGAGACCCTTACGTAGCACCCTCACTTTGCTCAATTTCTTGAGTAGGCTTGAATCCGGTGCCACTGCATTGTGATCACTGCATGTGTCATTCATAATAGCCGGTCATGCAGAGCCAGCAAATTCAATAACCACGTTTACAGGACTTTGTGTCTATTCAAATTCCAATGAAAGCCAAACGTGTTACAATTTTCAAACGGTTCAACAATGCAGTAATGCTCAAAGGCACGGTTGAGTGGCGCATCGTGGACAAAACTATTCATGATCGAGCATTGTATTGGTCCGATCAAAAGAACACATTCGCTGCAGTGTAAAAACATAGATAGGCGCATAGTGAGGGTCGCACGTCACAAATTGGTGCATTGTGGGATAGAACAAGCTCGCTCGCGAATTTGTATTTCAAAGCCAATTATAAGAACCCACAATCATACTTTATTTATACAAAATTGTGTTTGTTGACCTAGAATATCTGTCTTTCAATCATTAGAAGCTTGAAATCGTGTGGAAGTCCACTTTAAGGAAATAAACGAAGCGATGAACTAGCCGAAGACCATTATTGACGTTGATGAATATCAATTATTTTCAAGTAAACGTAAAGTTGATGTCAGAAAAATCGGCTCAGAAATGGCTGAAATATAACAAAAATATTACCATGAAAAACAACATCGAAATAGTAAACACATTGAAATAGTAATAATGGCAAAGGATGATGCGTTCATAATTGTGAAAGAACTTCGACATTTTGTTTGTCAATTTATGTTCGTACAATCCAAAGCTAATTGCCTAATCAGCCTTCATCATATCTCATTCATGATTCCTTAAATCAGAACCATTTTTAAATTAGTCTACATACCCCGTGTTCACACACAAAATTTTCAGCCCTTAATCATGACTAAAGAATCAGCAGCTGACTATAGAATCAGCTTCTCATTAAAAAATTCCTATGGCAAGCCCTTTGTGTAAAAACTAGATAAACTATGTTTTTCTCAGATACACTCAGTTTTTCTCAGATAAACTCAGTTAATCTCCAGATAAACACAGTTTATCAGAAAACTCAGTTTATCAGTTGATAAACTGAGTTCATCAGTTGATAAACTGAGTTTGTCTGATAATGTGTTTATATGGCAAGCCCTTTGCGTAACAACTAGATAAACCCTGTTTTTCTCAGATAAACTCAGTTTATCACCAGATAGACAGAGTCTATCAACTGATAAACTGAGTTTTTCTGATAAACTGTGTTTATCTGGAGATAAACTGAGTTTATCTGAGAAAAACAGAGTGTATCTAGTTTTTACACAAAGGGCTTGCCATTAGTCATGATTCTTTAGTCATGATTAAAGGGATGAAAATTTGTTGTTTGTGAACACGCTGTACGTCAACATGACCGTCCCTTTAATCTCCGTGATTGTACATTATGCAGCTTTATATAATCAAATTCAGGTGGACTGTCTAAATTTAGACAATCATAAGCTCTCCGATGCTATACGGTATGGCAGCTATAATGCCCTCCGTTTGGATTTAGAGCCGATTTTCGCGTTACCTTGGCAACAAGGAATGCCACAAGGCATAATATGACGAAGTAATATCGTTATAAAATACTCTTATACTTGATTTTTCTTCCCTTGCGCGATTCGCGGTTTTTGTTTCATTTTCGTTTAGGTAATGATAATCGTTTTGGCTCTAGGCATATTTCTGTTTTTAGGACGGGATTTCCCTGTAAACCATAAAGCTCTCCGATAAATACGATATTTTTTTTGTTCGTTCACTTAATAGTACTATGATGTTCTTCAAAAAGTAGCAAAACTCCTCTTTATTCTTACTTAGCTTTATCAGCTTGTATGTATTTAGCCTGGAATTCCAATTTGTATCTTTCTTATTTTCTGTTGACTATGTGCTAATAATCGTTTATCCTCTCTTATAGGCTCAATTCGTTTTCATGATTATGATTAACATTATTATGATTATTATGATTGTCTAAACTAAGTACCCAATCCCTGGATGTAACATAGTAAATCCGTTTTCATTCATTTATATAGTTCATGCCGTTATTTCTTTACCGTGGGCAATACATTGTGATTGTGTGTGTGCCAATAACCTTAAATGCCCTCTTAAAGGGATAGTTGAGTTCTGGTAAAGAGAGTACGGTTTTGGTCGAACTGAATTTTAGTAAGCAAAACCTGCACCATTACATTTCAAACTAATAATTATAACTCCACCATGCTTGAAAAGAATACAAAATTACAAATAACTAAGTAAAAAGCCTGTTATCACTAAAAGAGAGTCGTTAAAACTCAAGAGGGCGCTCTCTGAACATTCATCGGTTTTAACCATTTTAAATGAAATATTGTGCACGGTTATGTTATGTTGAAATAGTGATTAGATAGAGAGATTATCAACAACTATTTAAAAACCACTTTTGTATATTTTTGAAAAGAGGAAGCATTTTAAATTTTTTTTAACGGCTGGTTCAAAATTGTCGAATATTTGTGGGTCCCCACATTTATTACGAATGGTTATGTTATGGATATTTCAGCCATTTCTAAATCGATTTTGATCAAATAAAGTTTATTCTGTCATTAAAACTGTATGCTCTTTCGATTTTAACACTCAGATTTTCATTATCTCACAACAAAATTATTTTGAGTAGCGCCCTCTATACCAAAACTCAACTATCCCTTTAAGCTGCGTTCCCATCAGAGCGAATTTCCGCGGCGAATTTTTTTTTCGCAGCGAATTACTGAACAAAATCGCTCTGAGGAGCGATTACAAAATGATTATGATTGTCTTATCAGGTAATACATTTCTGGATATGATATAGTCATTCCGTTTAGTATTTCTTCACCCTGGGCGAGTATTTGTGGATTGTTATTAAGTTTATACTATAAATGAAAATTTAGCAAAGAAAATGGGGTGTATACTGTATAGTTATTGTTGCACTATTTAAATTAATAAATTTGAACTGAAAGCACGATTTTAATTCCATTGGATAATCTATCAGTACCGACTTTGATGAGGCGTCATCATGACATGTTTATTACTGAAAACTTTTGAATTCTGAACATTTATTTGTAAGACGTTGTAAATAAGAATCGATGATAATTATTTTATATGAAGTGAATATATTATCTCTAGATAATTAAAATATATACTGTTTTAAATATAAAACTTTAGATTTCAAGTCATGACCAATAACACATGAACGATGCATAAAACCTATAATTCTTTTTAAATTGAGATTCTATTTCCCGCCCATATCTTTCAAAAGTATGGTTGCCATGATAATCCGAGTAGGGACATTGAGTCTGTTTAATTTGATATTTATTCTGAAGTTTTTACAAATTACATTGACGCGTGTATATTTAGTCTGGAATTCCATTTCCCCGTAGTTAATTCAACAATAATCAGGAAAGGTCGGCTTAGTTTAGATATAAATATCACTTCGCATTAAGATGTTTATTTGAATGAATTACGAATTAGCTTGAACGGTATTATATTTAGCTACAGTATATTTAACTTTCTTTTTACAATAACATCATTAACAACTGGAAACATTATAATCTATATACATTAGTTTATTAATATGCTCATTTGAATTGATTACAAATGAACTACATGTATATAATTATATATATATCTTTACATATATGGAATGGAATTCTATTTTCTCGTCCATAATGTTTTACGATTATGTTACCACGATAAATTGGTTATGAACATAATAATAATAATAATAATACAAATAAAACTGTTTACAAGCTCGTCTCGTATATGTTCATGTTTATTCAAAGGTAATTACACATTGGATTTAGTCTGGATTTATATCCTCTCGTTTACATTCTCATAACGACACTACAACAACAACAACAAACGCACTAAGTAAATATACATAGCACACATTATATCCATGTAAATAATCCGTTTTAAAATTGCCTTTGTACTTGCAAATTAGCTTTATGGGTGTATACTTTGCCTGAAATTGTATTTTGTATTATATTAACACAAAAATGAAACATAGTCACATGCACAACAAATTTGTTTTAATTTTCGTGATTGAATAACATGTTTCATTTCTAATATATTTACCATGTTTCATTTTCTTTCAATCATTATTGGTCAACAATAAATCAACAATAATAATGATAAAGTAAGTAAAACGTGAAAGTAGTCGTAACATTTTTATTTCGTGCATTAAAGTTTATTCAAAATAATTACAAATTAGATTTACACGTCTATTCTCTCGTATACTTTTCACGATAATATCGGTGAAAAGACAGATTATAGGCATCGAAACATTATAATATACTATCAATAGCATCAATATTGATTCTTATATCCTTTTTCATATTTGGATGTTGAATTGATTACAAATTGTATTTTTACCTGTATATATTTAGTCTTTGATTCTATGTTATCGTTCACAATTTGTATGATGATGTCACAACTATAGTATAAACATTGCGTAAATATAACCGTTTACACTCTTCTAAATTGCCATCAAAGGAGAAAGGAAGAAAAACATGATCACCTACATTAGAAGCAAAAAAAAGCATCTGTCGGCTTGTGTGTACCCTATAACTACGGTATAATTTCATCGCTGCGATTTATTTTTAAACGCACCAAAACGATTCAAAAGTTATGACTTATAATACTGGGTATGACGCAAAACGGTAGCGCGAAAACAAAAAATGCTAGACGCCATAATATCTTCGGTATAAATAGTGGCCTCGGAGTACTGTTTTGAAAGCTAATTCGGTCAAAAAGGCATCTGATGACGACGGTAATAGTACAGATACCTCATCTTGAGTCTTATATAATTATTGAGTTGTTCTAAATAATGGCGGTCTATATAATGCAGTTTTTTTAGTTTATTTTTAGTGTAAACCATGTCAAATTTGAAATAGGATTCTTACTGCACTCGAAACTTAACAAGCTATACCCGTCATTGGCGGCATATTCCACGGGCGTCGATCTGTCATTGATACCCATTGATCAGGGGGGGATGATCCATTCATCCATCCCCCCCTGATGAATAGGTATTACGTAAGTATTGACGCCCATGGCATATTCATTTTCTATTTTAGAAAGCCCTGAGCAAGTTGACGGAGTAAAATGTCAGGAGTTGTGATCGGCTCTAGCTAAATCAGGCCCTTGTCAACAACTCAAGCTTTTGCAGAAAGTGGCTTGTACTTCCAAAGTAACAAAACATGTATACTAGGTATTTCATTTTTAAACGTCAGCACAATCTTGAAGTGACATCTTATGTACCGAATATTTCAAATTTTAACCAAATGTATCAATGTATTCTATCAAATTAAATATAATGAGTTCTTTCAATTAGTATCTTACATAATGTCATTTTTTAAATTATTTTTGTTTTGCCGACATGAGCCTGAATACGCCAGAGTGGGTCATATGTAGCTTTCAAGAGCATTGTTTGTTTTTCTTAGGTAAAGCGATGCTTGTAAGCGATGCCTGCTTTTAAAACGAGTGGGGTATTTTGGTAACAATGTATACAGGATGTCGATTATGTTCCTTAAAATAAATCAAAATGGTTTTATTATCCGCCATAATTGCCTGAAGCTTAAATCCTTGCAACAATTCTTCCATTTCTTGCTAATTTTTAATTTTAGCGAAAGGTTTCAACAATGATATCGTCAGTCATACATGAGGATGGAAGGTGATTGATGAATCAAGAAATCTTGTGCTTTTATCCGTCATAATTGGCGGAAACCTAAATCCTTGCAACAATTCTTCCATTTCTTGCTAATTTTTAATTTTAGCCAAAGGTTTCAACAATGATATCGTCAGTCATACATGAGGATGGAAGGTGATTGATGAATCAAGAAATCTTGTGCTTTTATCCGTCATAATTGCCGGAAACCTAAATCCTTGTAACAATTCTTCAATTTCTTGCTAATTTTTAATTCTAGCGAAAGGTTGGAATAAATCGACCGTTATGTGATATGCATTCATACAATGTTGATAAATAAACAAATCTTTTTTTTCCCCCACGTTATTACCGGAAGCGCAAATTCGTGCCACAATTATTCTCCTTCTTGCGATTTTGTTTAATTAAGTGAAAGGTTTGAACAATAATAATGATAATCCGTAATGAGATATATATTCAGAGCTAAAAACACCTCCGATGAATGTATGTTTCAAACATTGGACGATGTTTTCTGTTTAATTGATCGTTGTTCATCTTTAATATTTTTAGGTGTAACCATTGATAGTAAATTAACCTGGAAGGAACACATTGATCTCATCTGTACTAAAAATTTCATAAGTTATTGGCATTTTGAATAGATTTAAATATTTTCCTAAGAATATTTTAATTATGATTTATAATGCCATAGTATCTCCATATTTTAATTATTGCAATCTTGCCTGGGGATATGCAACTAATTATGCAATGATTAGATTGATTCGGTTACAAAAAAAAGAGCCATTAGAATTATTTTACACATAATATAGATTATTTTGCTCATACTAAACCTTTATTTTTAGAATTGAAATTATTAAACATTTTAGATGTTTGTAAATACAATTTAGCAATATTTATGTATTAATTTTATGTTATAATAATTGTATACCCAAAGGTCTTTCATGTTAATTATCATGAAATTCGATTTAGAATCTAGATATTGCATTCGGTCGTGTATTTTTTTTTCTCGGTCTTGGTGTTTTTTAGGGTATTATATTTTCCCCACATACTATTTTAAATATTCATACTGGTGGTAGCATTCATAAAGCCAATGGCTTTCATAGCTGCCTCCGCATTCTCATAATTTATTTTGTTGTATTCTAACTATGTTGTAATTTCTGTTTCAATGTCAATTGTAATCTTTGTTTGTATTTGATATGTTTTTAGGATGAATGAAATAAAGAACAACTTCAATTTCAAGATAATTTCCATCTTTGGATTTACAGAGAACATCAACAAAAATTGTATTCATAATATATTTTTGATGTAAATAAATTTAGGGATTTTAGCAATTGGCAATGAGTAGGAAGTGTAATGTGAAGAAACATTACAAAAGAAAACAAACAAAACGTTACATGATAAGGCCATGAAAAATAAATGGTTGGATTGGCGTAACCCGCCCGACCCTAAAAATACCGCCGACCCTAAAGGTTTTTTTTTTTTTTTTTTTCAATTGCGATATGTGTTATTTGTGCGTTATATGTGTGTTTTTGTGTATTTGTGCGAATCCTGAAAAAAAAAACACAAAAAAAAAAAAAAAAAAAAAAAAAAAAACCTACCTACCTACCTACTCTAATGTTTGGTTGCCCGTTACTCCAATCCAACAAATTTTTTGGGGGGGCCTTAGCTTCAAAATAATACATTATTAATGTCCATCATTATTGTTTGATGTATTGTTTATTCGTTTGTAAAATGAACTTACAAGAGGCGCATCTAATATCAAGCTTGAGTATACGTGTTTGTCAAGATTGAACAATACCCAACCGATGAGTATTTCTCAAGTCAAGTATAATTTTAAAGATTTATTCAGATTCACCAACAAAACAAGGAATAAAGTAAAATCTGACCATGTCGAGATGTTTACCGAGTTTTTGTTCCAGTGGCGAAATTAGAGGGGACGGGGGGGGGGGGGCTTTGAGGTATCCAAGCGATTTGGGGTATTGAAAATGGGGTTTGAGACCGTTAAAACTCATGACAATTGAATTTGTCATTTCGAAGCCCTTATACCAAGAAACTCCTTGCTTTAATAAACGACATTCGAATTTTATTGTGTGTGCTTGAAGGTGGGGGGGGGGGGGGGGGGGGGTGAACGGTGGCACGATTATGTTCTGAGGGTTTTTTCGCAACGTTCTTGCTGCTCAAAGTAAAATATATATGATAAGGATTATTTTTATGTTAGGATTAGGATTTATAGGGCTGGATATTTCACCTCCAAGATTAACAGTTTGACCATTTGCCCTCAGAAAATCTTAGAGAGTATTACGTTTAACTCTATACGCGCCATGGATGTATCAAGTCACCGTACTGAATTGTATGTTGACAATACTTCTATACCAAGCTAGATCAAGCTCTTAATATAAACTTGTCCAAACGAATTGGGTCAAGTGGATTGTACAAATTATAGGACACCAACACCCACAAATAATATCAAATAAAAGGTAGTAGTTTTAGAAGTCATGCATATCACCAACAAGTTACGAAAAAATAGGTTTCCGGGCAATTTATATAATTGGAGAACCCTTTGAAAAGTGATGGACATCTATTTAATATAAAACAACGGTACCAAAACTTGTCAGTCTGTGATGTTCTTTGCGTGATGGCCCCCTTTAAATTTGGCACTCAGCGGTTAAAATGTAACTGCATGAACCCCGCAGTACCTTTATAACATTGCATTCTCTTCCGCTTTGTCTACCTTTCACGCAACGCGATATCGATTAGAAGAGATCGGTTACTGCATGCAGGACAGCGTAATCAAATTATCAACTTTCTTATGAGGCCAGAAATAACCGGCACCAACTAGCGTTCGGACGTCAAAACCGACCCCAACTGCTAAGACCACCTTGTCACATCACCATAGGCGTACCCAGGGGAAGGGGGGGGGGGGGTTCAACCCCCCCCCCCCCCTTTACCACTTTTAACGGGTCTCGAGTCCATTTTTTTAGAGGTTTTGACCAATATAACCAATGGTCTCTGCCCCCGAGGACACAACTTAAAGGGGTAGTTTAGTTTTGGTAGAGAGGGCGCTGCACATCACATTTTTTTTGTGAGGTAATGAAAAACTGAGTGTCGGATTTGAGGGAACATGCAATTTTAATGGCAGAACAAACTTTATTTGGTCAAAATCGACCCAGAAACGGCTGAAAAATCAATAAATATATCTGATCTTATACTCATTTGGGGCCCAAATAATTAGATGATTTAAAAAAAATTTTTTTTAAATGCTTGCACTTTTTCAAAAATTTTCAAAAGCGTTTTTTAAATAGTTGTTGATGATCTCTCTATTTAATCATTATTTCAATAAAACATCACATGCATTATTTTGTATGAAAAATGGTTGAAACATATGCCTTTTCAGAAAGCGCCCTCTTGTTTTTTAATGGCTCTTTTTGAATGATAACGGGCTTTTTACTTAGTCGTTTGTAATTTTGTATACCTTTTGAGCATGGTGGAGTTATAACTATTAGTTTATAATGTTACTGTCTAGGTTTGGTTACTAAAGTTCAGCCTTACCAAAACTGTAATACCCCTTTAACAAATGGTCTCGGTCTCGGCCTCGAATTTTTTTGATGGATCCCGGTCTCGGCTTCGAATTTTTTTGACGGACACCACCCCCCCCCCCCCCCCTCCCCTCCCCCGCTAACACGTCTCTTAATCAGTGGACTCGGACATTTTGGCCGACGAAATAACCCCCCCCCCCCCCCCCCCCCCCCCTTGAACAAAATCCTGGGTACGCCTATGCACATCACCCCTTATGTTTAGTATCAGAAGAGGGTTTTTGTTAGAGTTTGTGATTAAGTTTAGTATATTAGACGAGGGTTATGAATGTTTGGGCTTATAATTATATACATGTATTTAGTTTAAGTTCTAAAAGAGGGTTGCTGTTCGAGTTTGTGTTTAGATTTAGGTTTATCATTAGAAGAGAGTTAGTGATAGGGTTTGGGTTTATGTAATATTCTAGGTTTAGTATTAGGTTTGGGCTTAGGTGTAGGTGTATTAATAGGGTTAGTGTTAGCGTTTGGTTCAGATATAGGTTTACCATTAAAAGAGGGTAAGCGTGGGTTTAGGTTATGAGGTAAAAATACACAACAAAAATAATACCCTCCGCACAATTGTAGACGATGTAAATATCATGGACACAATTGCTAATCTAACACTTAACATCCATGTGGATAAAAGGAGAGGAAAGGCAAATGCGAAACATAATAATGATAATGAATGTCGAAGCGAAGGGGAGCTTTTGTTGTTGTTGTTGTTGTTGTTGTTGCTGCTGCTGTTTGTTTGATTGCTCGAAACAGGTAGTTTTTGATTTTGGGGGCTTTGGATGGCAAAAATCCAAAAGCTTCATAGGGTTCCGCCCCCTGGGACCCACCAGAAGCGCTTATACACGCTCGCTGTTTGGAGCCCCCCCCCCCCCCCCCCCCTTTCAGAGTTCCTGGCTACGCCCCTGTGATGATGAAATCAACACTGCAGCCGATCGGACGCTGGACCGTGCATGCGTGAACATCCCTTTAGTGAATTTTGACGAGTAAGAGGAGACCATTAAACATGTTAAAGGAAAGCAAAACCTCCATTCCAAGGTGATTTGAAAGTAACCGTACGAGTTATTCAATTACGAGTAGAACAGTTGATACAACATCAGACCAGAAATAAGAAAACAATGTATGATTCCTACAAAATAGCTATTACATTTGTGGGATTCAAATTGGCAACATACTCTGACGGCAAGAGAGTGAAGAACTGGCCATTATTTTGTTTGTACACGAATCGTTTAGTAATTTTCTCTTTTCTCGAACTAACTATACGATTTCCTATTTTCCTGAGGTCAAACTCCATGTTCGGAAGAATTAAGTTCTACTAAGCATATCGTGAGTTTGTGAAAAGGAAAATTGTAACTATAGGAACATTGAAAACATTTGGGCATATTTTGTGGATCTATCGAGAAATGTAGAGTGCATTGCCAATTTGATACTCATCAAGAAAAATGTATGATTTTGAAATTCCCATAATTTTCTCATTGGCTCAAGTGACTAATTCAACCGTTCACAGATATTCTCAAGTAAATTGTTTAGGTTTTTTTTACTTTAAGTAATTATTATTAATTACACATGATGATTTTGTATTCGATTTAACATTGTTTGAACTGTGGACAATGCATTGAGGAAATGATAATTTCCTGTAACTAATAGCATGCCTGTGTGTTTAGAACACCACTTTGCTTAAAAATAAAACTCGATCACTTAAAATTAGTCCTTGATGAACGACAAATTAAACATGGCAGTACAATTAACATGATTAAGGATCATTAAAATTCATTAATACCAATTTTGTATATTGTTACCGCGACGAACAAAGGAAATACAGGTTAGTGAATATGTTGCCTTGTTAACTTTATATCAATTACTGCCTTCTAACGTCGCCATAATTACAAGGGTACTATTATGGACATTATTATTTAATGGCTTTCACCTCGAATTAAAAACAAACTTATACCAGCATAGCCATGTTTACTTAAATGTTTCATGGTTTTTAGTATACGTGGTCAACGTGCTTTGAAACGTGTAGTACTACTCGACCTTGTCCGACAACTCAACGAGGTAATAATGTCACTATAATAGTTCATCATGATTATTACAACAGAGGTTCTGTATCAATTATATCCACGGGCGTGAGAGAAAGTATCAATATAAAGAGCATTATATTCGTATTTATTTATATATGCCATTTATAAAATCTCTGCAGATATTAGAGGACTTATTACTCGTATGTGTGACTACTTCGCCCTATGATACATTCAGGATATGATAAATCCGTTTGAATAATAATAATAATATTTGAATGTCAGAATCCTATTTAGGTATCTTTTAGCTTGCCTGTCTTTTTTAAATGTATCATTTTATATCCTTCTTGTGATAACTTTACACCAATTATTGCTTTGAAAATAACGATTTTTTTTTTTTTTTTTTTTGGATTTTTTTTTTTTTTTTGGATTTTTAAAAATCAATATTCGAATGCTGGCTTCCCACGTTATTGCTATCCTTCGAATCTGTAACATTTACCCTTGTTAATAATAATTATAATATCAGTAGATTTGAAATAATATACAATCATTCGTACGTGCAAATACCTCGCCCTCAATACTAGTAAGTATGAATATGATACAATAATTATGAATCAATAAAGCTAATAACATACTCAGTTACAAAACCGATACTGCAGCTATTAGAATTACCTATACCGAAAACAACAACTGGAATAACTGAGCGGGCATGTTATCAAGTGTATATTCCGTGGTTTAATACATTAAACAAAAGCAAAACAAATTTCTGAACCATTTATAGAAAAGGAAAGCCCTGGTTTTAACCCTTTGCCTACGAGATTTTGCATTTGTCATTAGAGATAATACTGTACATTGTACACGAAAAACCGGGTTCCCTTTGCGAATGGGTTAAGGTATTAGCATTCTGCAACGATATAAGAGATGAACTATATTATATAATTATATAAAAGCATGAAGATTATGATTAGAAAAATTGAATATTCCTGTAGATGAAGAAAAAACAACGAAATACCTACCATGTTTAACATAATTATAGTCAAATTCTCTCTATTCCCTCTTGGAATATCAAACATGTGAAAGGCAACTTTGACCTTTTTTCAACGTAGTTTTCTATCATATGTATTTTTTGTGTGTGCTTGTCTAATGATTGTTGTATAGTATTTTCTGTATAAATGGGGCTTGTTTGTTTGTTTGTTTATTTTTTTGTTTATTTCCAAAACCACAACAATAAATACAGCAATGAAGTGCAGCGGGGGATTGACCCAATTCAGCAGAATTGGGTAGGCTGACCCGTCCTCTCTGCCTAACGCCCTCTCATATAATTGTGTGTTTGTACTTCTTGTATGTAATGTATTTGTATACTGCATATTGTAATTTGTCAATGTCATAAAAAGTGTTGAATGAATTTGAATTTAATTCAATTGAATATAACATTTTGGAATTACTAACCTCATAAGTCGTAACAAAAAAGCATACATTTTAGCTACCCTTCGCTTGTGATTTCATAAAGTCCACCCAATTTAGTTATTTGTTGCACATTATCGTCCATTACTATTCAAGTACGTCGGTCACAGCACAGATGTGTTCAGCAGCGGTCATCGCCGAATTCGAATTGTAATTGACGAAAATGTGTGATAAACGACTTAATTGAGTAGACTTTTTGTAAAATTGGTCAACCACCAAGACGAAATCCAAGTTGGCTTTGGCACTCATTATAAGCCTTCTCGGGACGAAATTGAAGTAAGATTTTAAAAAAAATGAATGACACAAGTTTGAAAATGGACGGGGAAAATATAATATATTCTGAAATTAGTTACCTCATATGACATGTATACATGCGTGTTCTATAACATGTGTAACAATAACACATTCATAAGTTATATATAGCATCCGCATTTAAAGTGTACATGAATTAACCGCCAATGTTTAATTTAAAATCAAACTAACGCTGTTCCCTATTTAAAGCACGGGGGGTGTTTCACAAAGATCCTAAGTTAAACTTAACTCTAAGTTGGACTTAAAAACTATGGAAATCCATTTGTAGTATGTTAGACTTTTCATAAACTTTACATCAAGAACCTGAAATCCCCTTGATAACAGAAAATACAAATGATTTGAATCAACATTTTATGCCTTTTAAATGTTTGTTTTCAGTTTTCAATTAACGGCTTTCCATAATATTTCTAAGTCCAACTTAGAGTTAAGTTCAACTTAGGATCTTTGTGAAACACCCCGGCCCCGGTATAGTGCACAAGACTTCATGTCTGTGACTAAGTCCTTGGAAAGAATTTCCAATCATAAATTATAAATAACATGGCTTAGTGATCATGTTTATTTCTGCGTGCCCGTGTCAGCTCGTAAATGTTTGATGCAAAAATTCGTCTTCGAAACCCACTCTGATTCACTCGCTAGAAATTAAGCATCGGCCTTGGTGATGCGCACACGCGTGTGTATGTGAGTGTGTGTATGTGTGTATGTTTGTTCGTTTGTTGTTGTGTGTGTGTGTGTGTGTGTGTGGGGGGGGGGGGGGGGGGTGTGTGTGTGTGTGTGTGTGTGTGTGTGTGTGTGTGTGTGTGTTTGTGTGTGTGTGTGTCAATATTTATCTGTGTTTGTTTGTTTGTCTTAGTAATATGTGTATTTTTATATAAATGTTTGATTAATTGTTTTTTCCAATACCAACAAAAAAAAATCGACCTTGTAGTGTGTGCGTGTGTGTGTGTGTGTGTGTGTGGGGGGGGGGGGGGGGGTGTATGTCAGTATGTGTGTGTGTGTGTGTGTGTGTGTGTGTGTGTGTGTGGTGTATGTGTGCATCTGCAACGTATGCGTTTTGTTTTACGTACGTATAATGTATGTATGTTAGTGTGAATAGTGTATACGTATGTGTGTAAGTTTGTGTGTATATTGTATACGTATGTGTGTGAGTTTGTGCTACGATGTGAAATAGAAGCCAATCCAGGTAACGGGTCTGCCTGGAGGCGAAATCATTCTAAAAATATCCCGTTGCATGGAGAAAACGTCATCTCCCGTTCTAGTACGGTATATGGAGTTCGAGATATATAATTACAACTGTTGGAATGTCACGTAGATTTCAAAGTTGTATGTTTATGTAATTGATGACAACAATATTGGTGTTGAACATATTTGTATAATTATGTCCTGATACATTTATACCAGTTGTTGCTGTGTAATATACAGCATATCAGAACAGAAACACGTAGGGAAATGCATTGTGCATTATAATGCAATATAAAATTGAATTTATTATTATTATTATAAGAATTAACATATTTAATCAATTAATTTTACATCTGTTCTGATTTCTGATATATGAATAAATGATAAACATTTGTATGCTTTATATAACATATTCAAGGAATATGTTATTCAAGAAATGTAACCAACTGTTTGAAATGCATGTACTTTTCAAAGCAGTGTATGTGTTCTCTGAGTTATCATAACATTAGTCCTGTTGATTATGTATTTATATATATCTAAAACAGATAATTAAAAGATATATACTTTATGTTTATATATTGTTAGTTCTGATATATAAATTTATCAATTATATACTAATCATATTAATGATATAAATTAACTAAAGGAAACAAATTAATCAAATTTGTATATGTTTGTGTTTCTATATTATAGGTATAATAATGTATGTGTTGTGGGTTCATACAATATAATTAAGTGTATATTTTAGTTCGGATACATCGTAGTAAAATTCAATTTCTTGCAAATTAGAATATATAATTTTAGGTTGTTATATAATTAAAGCAACTGTTGATGTATAACTACGATTCAAATTGCAAAATAGGGAACGATAACCTGGCCAACGCGAAGAACAACAACACAACATACAGTGTAAACGCTTGTTGAATTTGCCTATTCAAACTGTAAAATATCAGTAGAAAAAATGTAACTTGTTGACAATCATTCTACTTTTCATGATTCTGTTTCTTTCTTTCTTCCTTTTTTGTGTAACCTATCTTGTACTTATCATGCAATGTCGTATTTTAATTTTTTTGTTATAATATGACATATTTGCTTTTTTGTTTGTCATGAAAGTAGAAAATAAAATAAAATCGGTTCAGACGAAACCCCCCGCTTCTCGAGCGGGTCTGCGGATTAAAGCATCTTTTATAAAAATACATACAATTATGTATTACATTTGATCCAGGAATAGTCTAATTATAGATTTCAATCAAATTATTTCGATACTTTTCACCGGTAATGAAGCTCTCAATCAAATTCAGCTCTATATAAAAAAAAAACATTTTGTTATCAAATGTCTTAAAAGGCATGATTGCTAAAGAGTGGGAGATATCCGAGATAATATAAATCTACATTCTTGTTATATTTATGCTGCACATTAAACAAAGTCGCATGGGAAATGGGTCATAAAAATACCTGACATGATGTCTTTGTTGCGTTTTTCTTTATTATAATACAATCAAGTTACAATAAAGTTATATGGACTTGATAATGAAATGTGTGTTTTGCGCATGATGTATGTGCGTGTTTGCGTATGTGTGTGTTTGTGTGTGTGTGTGTGTGTGTGTGTGTGTGTGTGTGTGTATGTATTTATGTATTGATTTAGCCTATGTATGTATGTATGTATGTATGAATAGATGTATACATGTAGGTGTGTATGTTTGTGTGTATGTGTGTGTGTGTTTGTGCGTGTGTTTGAGTGTCATCGTAATTTCATTTAAGAATTTGTCATAGATAACGATACATTGCGTATTTCTTAACGTAACATGGCGGACTCACTTGGTTGGTCTTGAATTAAATATCAACTTCCTTTCACTCGAACACCAAAACTGTACAACTAACATATCAATAGTAGGATATTGATATTTTTTTACGACCAAATTTAACAGTTTATAATCACTGTAAAATTATAGGCATACCCATTAAACTTTATATTTCTTTCCGGAAGATTTAACGGGGTCATTTTGTCCCCTGAATATTATGTACAGTATATACATACAATATATTTAAGAAATATATTATACTAACTATGAATTTTGATATCTTCCCCATTCATGTGTGATCTAGACATGTGTATCAAATGTTCTCGTGTATAGATCGTAAGTAATACGTTGTCCAGTGCTCCGGAAGCAACTGGACAAAATAATGTGTCCACTTATTATACAAAATTAACCTAATATATGAAGATGATGTTTGCAAAAATTGTATCAATTGTTGTAGTATGTATACCTTGTTTTTTTGTTATAGGTGATGTTTCCACTTGTTTTATAGTTGTAATAAATTATTTCCAAATGATAATTATGTTTGTAAAAATGTAAATATGTCATAACTGTGAACTGTTTAAATTGTTTAGTTATTATTATTGGGTAAGGGTTCAACTTGTTTGTATAGGTGTAATAACCTATATTTTAATAAATTGTTTGGATACTTGTGTTTATACATGAACATGTATATACCTGCCAGTATACTATATAATATAGTATGTTTACGTTTGTAAAAACATCTCAGGACGATATACACTGAGTAAATAATTGTTGTAATGTTTCCCTTATGGACGTAATAAATTATGTATATATATGTCATTTTTGAAAATATTTCTGATTTCTGATTTTTGGTTATGTTTTTGTTAGTAAAGATTGTGACTGTCAATGATATGTTTGTAAATATTTTATAAATATTTTTAAAATTATTTTGTAAATATGTTATTTATTTTTGTAATATATTTTATAGTCGCAATAAATTATAGCCATATGATATTTTGGGAAATATTTTACAAAGGTGATTTATGATTTCGCGTAATGTTTTCATTTGTTTGTATAAATTGTTTGTATATATTTTACAATCATATAATAAATAACATATCGTATTTCCGATTTAGGGGTAATGTTACAGTTGTTTTCTCATTGTAAACCATTGTAATATAATTCGATATGTGTGTGTGTGTTTCCGTTCGCTCGCTACGAACAATATACTACTTTCATTTTAAAGTGATCCATTAAATTAATGTCAAATTTAAAAAAAATCACTTGCAGTGTCCAAACTTCGTTTGTACCCGGTTGTGTCACTTATATGGCAACAAAGGGATGAAATGGTTGAGATTTGTTTTGAATATCTCAATAATTATGTAGATATTTATGACTGAATGGAAAAGCGTCCCGGAACTCTTTTCGATTGTAGTCAAAGTCAGTGGCCAGTACGTGATAAAAATCTAACATACATTTTCAGTTGCTTTACTAGATAAACAGTATTCTGTTTCGTATAAAACTACCACATATCATTCAGAATTATCTTACATGTACAATGATATTTCTAAATGATTGAAGTATCAAATATCTCTTTCGGGAAATCCTTACGAAGTGTATGGGTCACTTTAAAGTTGCATATGCCCGTATATTATAGTGCAAGGGAAGAATAGTACGCAATACAATCAAGTGCTCTGTCTTCAATCGACTGCGCCTACATACAAATGTCATTTCGAATTAGATGAATCAAACAACACACGGGATGGACCCAAACAAAATGTCAAATGAGCTAAATATACTATAGATTTTTTGTAAAAACAGAGAGTCAACTTACGACCATTGATTCCCGTAGATTTTCCATTATTATCGGGATGAACTCTCGTCGTTCGCTATATGAAAACAGAAAGAAAGGTAATACAAAAGAAAACAAAAATTATGTTACAACAATCCAATGACTGGGTTTTTGTCATCGAAAATAAACAAATCCACCTTGTAAAATGTAATATCTGATATCATATAACGTACATATAATGCCAAAGTTTCTCGCCGGATTGTAAAACAAAAAATAAAACTGTAAATATATACAAGTGGCTTGAACCATGTACAAACGGGATGTTGTAAACAATTAATACATTTCATCTTGAGATAACTGTATCAGCGCCTTCAGCGGTATTGTGTTACTGTTTCATTATTACATTCTAACGTTATTTATGATTTATGACTCTAATGAACTTTTTAAAATATCGCTTTGTTACCTACAACTATGTTAATCATGCTTAAAATATATGGCAAAGATAAATGGATAAAATAACAGATAACATAATTATACAGCTAAAAGTCTACCATGTATAACAAGAAAATGTCATAAAAATAATAGATACAATTAAAGTAATTATACACTATACGATCGTCAATGTTTATGACAGCTGTCAAGAAAAGTCCAGCACCTTAAAGGTAGTGTTGAGTATTTGTATTTCCCGAAGTGCCCCCCGATATTTTTTTGTGAGATAATGAAAAACCGACTGTAAAATTCGAAAGAACATACAATTTTAATGATAGAATAAACTTTATTTGATCAAAATCGGTTCAGAAACGGCTGAAATATCAATAAATACATGTATATTGTTATTCAAAATGTTCTTCACCGGCAATCACCGGGCGATATTTAGACTTTCAAAAAATGCTCGAAGACTACTTTGACAAAAATCAGAATAGGTTTTTAAAAAGTCGTTGATGATATCTCTATTGAATCATTATTTTAACAAACATTAAATGCACAATTTTGTATGAAAAAGGGCTAAAACCAATGATTTTTTTAAATAGCGCCCTCTTGAGTTGTAACGGCTCTTTTTGAATGATAACAGGGGTTTTACTTATTAGTCGATTGTAATTGTGTATACTTTTCGAGCATGGTGAAGTTATAACTATTATTTTGTACCGTAATGGTGCTGGTTTTGGTTACTAAAGTTACCAATACTGACCAATACTCAACTATCCCTTTAAAAATAGAGAAGAGAGTGTATTTACTGGCGTAGCGAGAGGGGGGGGGGGGGGGGGTTCTTGGGCTCGAACAACCCCCCCCCCCCCCCCCCCCCATATCTGGCTTTTGTTTGCTTGTTAGCCGGTAATTATGTTGAGGGCTTTGAATGGCTAAAATCCAAAAGGCTTCCGGGGGGGGGGGGGCTCCGCCCCTGGACCCTCTCCAGAGGCCCTAAGGCAGGCCCAAAACGGCTCACACTTACGCACTCGCAGGTTGGAGCCCCCCCCCCCCCCCCCCCACTCTTGGAAAATTCCTGGCTACGCCACTAAGGGTAGTTATTAAATGAAACCGCCATACAAATGGCCAGGCCAATATACATGTACGTAGGCCTATACGTATATATACCTAAGCTGTACAGAAAGTGTACCCTATATAATTATAAAAGGAAGCTTTCATTTAAGAACTAAATAAACATTAATAGCAGTTCTTTATAACCGCATTTAGAGTGTATTTATAGCAGTTGCGCCAATGTTCATATCATTATTAGTATCGTTACTATACATTTTAAGGACAGGCTTCATAATAATGAAATAAATATAAAGATTAATGGAAAAAATACATAAAAATATCAAATACAGTTGTATTCAGGGTTTACAAATCAATATTCCTTTTTTCCCCATATAATTAATATTTAATATACTATAAAGTATATAGTTACACAAACGGAAGGTGTGATTAGGGCATATGTAGAAATCAATTTTTCCCCTTTCTTTAAATAGAATATTTACGGAAATAAATATACCGGAGGACTCGGGTTCGATTCCAGGCGATGCCTATTTTTCTTTGCTCATTTTCAATCATTCAAAATATTTCTAGTCAGTTTCCTCTATGTTTGAATTTAAGAAATAAATATAAGGGTACTACACTATAACGAATATACAAGGTTGTATGTAATGTATACAGCTAGATACCGGGCAATACAGCACGCCCGCGAGCTATTCAGAAAGAGCTCAAATAGAAACTGGAACAACGCTGAAAGAAGACCTTAAAGATATGTTTCTGTATTTTGTTTTCTTTATCATTTCCTGACTGATGAATTTGTCAATAATTCATTGTTTTCTTGTAATGTACTTGACTTTGAGTACCGCAAGAATTTATATCACATGCCAATGCAGTATGGCTAAAATATCACGGTATTCGTGAAATAAATGTGGTAAGTTTCAAGAACATTTTTAGGCTGATTGGACCCGCGATAATGACATTCTAATTACACAATGTCACAATGATCAATTATGCAAATATAATGTGTGTTTTATTTCCATATTAATTACTGCTGAGTAAAATACTAGTAAACTATAAAGTGTATCACGTATAACATTATATCATTATATCGTTTCATTACATACTGACATTTGTGCCAGATGGCGCTCAAGCACGCAAGGGGTTAATGTTAGTGATATGATTCACAGTATGCTATGCGTTCGAGGTCACATCTTATACCGCGATGAAAGTTTACAGTGTGTCTCAAAAAGAATGGTACAGTTGGAAAATAATTGTTTAAGGTTTTTAATTTTTATCACAGCTTCATTGGGTTTATGAGTATGACTTACCAACACGTAATTATTTTTAGATCATACAAATGTAGCATGTTTTATTAAATTGTTAAATTCGCTAAATGTAATGCTTCAATATGTTGTTACCCTTGTCTGAATTACATTTCAATAGTTTTCACGCCATTTTTGGGGGATCAACAGAGGCTTTACAAAATCTTTAAAGATTCGTCTCCTGAAGTAGTTTGATCATTAATGCGTATTATTACAATGCAATCCTTTGTTACACTTTAAACATAAGTTATCCCTTGAGGAAACATTCTTTATGGTCTCAATATTCAAACGCAAGGCCTGACAAATGTCTATACAATCAATTCCAGTAACAGTAACAAGGCAAACGCCTTCAATGTTGCGACACCATCCGGAATTGTCAAAAGTGCTATATGTATCTGAGGCGATCAGAATCCTAAAGCAAGGTCAATTTGGAAGAACTCTATCCAGAAAACTTGACATTTAGGGAGATCTTACCATATCTAACCACCGTTAACCCTTACAGCGTCAGCGGTGACAAATATCACTACAATCTAGCCATCATTACATCGTTATTATTCAGTGCCATTTTCAGTGCAAATGCGCAAATCGGCACAACTGGGTTTTTGTAGTTTCGTATACAATCAGACATACATCGAGATCCGCTGAATGTATATCCATACTACCTGCAAGAACCCTACTGCAGCTTTAACTTTAATCGTTCGGAGAGCCGATTAGGTGGATGTCAATATAGATTTAATGTGTAATAACGAATCCGCCGCAGAGATGATTTCGGGATAAATATAGCGGAGGAATACATGTAAATATTATTTCCAACTGACTAGACAAAATGATAAGAAAGATTACACACGATGGAATTCAGTAAATGTGATGTCCTTGGAACGAGGCCGGTCACGTGATTACAATTCGCAATTGCAAGATTTGTATTACTCGTATTTTGGTGTACATTTCGTTCCATACTTCGTTCATCATGTCTCTATAATACTCTGTACTTGATGTATATCCTCCATTTTATGCGACTGAAATGCAATGTTAAAGGGCGCAAATTCCACATTTGTTTATATAGTATTTCTCATATTATTTCATATTCAGCTACGGGATGAGATATCTCTATACAGAAATTTGTTTTTCTATTGTACGAGTAGGCAGTAATACGTAATATCCCGCAGTGGAGTAGCGTGGTCTAACCTGTGGGGCACATGCTCTATGTGTTTCTTTATTTCACCCGTACGCGTTTGTTCTCGTTTATGACAACTCGCTATGGTCGGGTGTACGTGCCCCCCCCCCCCCCCCCCCCCCCCCCCCATCATTGCTAACCACTACGCTGATCCCCCACAACCAACGACTCTAGTTTTTGTTTATTTTAGTTAAAGCAACTCCAAGAAATCGTAATATCTTTATCATATGTTTAAGTTATAATAACCTAAAATGCGGTTTACTACATGTAAAAGTGTTAATGTTTTCATTTGCCAAACGCAGTCATTATACATAATATCTACAGTGCAAATTTTAACGATAACAATAATGTTATTGTTAATAAAGCTTAAGCAGACCTTGATACAATCACTCCCTTGTTATAAACAGAAAATATAACACATATATTAGGAATGAATAAATAAAAAATAATACAAATATATAAAGAATTAATATTTTTTTTAATATAACAAATGTACAAAAAAAGAATATCTTCAGCAGTTTCGAGTAAGTATCGTTTTACCTTAAAATATGATAAAATCAAACAAATTCAATCATAAGAAACACACATTTCTATTAAATCCTCTCTCAATATTAGCTCCATGCATCTAATAGTGGGCTGACATTTTCCAAAAGCAATACAGAAAACGATTGTTTCAACTTGGATATATACAGATATAAATGGAAACACGTGCACTGGCTATATTTTTTAGACCAAAACAAAATGATAGAAATAGATTTTCAGAAATAATAGATGAAAAGTTATGGCAGAAATAATCAGCCATGTTAAAGTTAAAGGCCCTATTTGAAGTGTATCTTGATGTATTGTTGTATTATTATAAGCTATGAACGTTGGTGAGTGATTATCATTATTATAATTATATTAATTCTCAACGGCTAAGAAAATGTCCTTTTATTAAAAACATCTATGGATAATTCTGAAGAATTTATATTTATTAATGATTCATTCATATAATATATTATCAAAAGCAAATAAGATTATCTTTTACCTTATATACTTAATTGATATATTTGTGATGAATGCAGATTATAAAACGAAATGCTAACCCATTTTCCAATAATTACTAATATCATATTGAACCACTGACATTATATTTGTATTATAGATTATATACCATATATACAATAGCGTGGCTTGAACTGATAGAATATGAATATAATAATACAAATGTATATACGGTATAAGAAAAAATAATATTGCTTATAAAAGATCGAGCAGGTGCAGCTAGTCAGTATTATAACAGTGGTGAAGCCACGCGGTGAACCTAAATGGAGGCAGTAAAACGGAGATGGTGGCGAAGGATTCCCTTTATGACGGGGGGGGGGCAGCCTTTGCCTGAAATTAGACATTATTTTATGCATTTCTTAAATGTTTGTCAACGGTTAAATGTTAAGGGGGATTAGGGGCGCAGCAAGGGGGAGGGCGTTACTACTGTGTTTACAGAATCCCACGGGTTGGGGAGAGAGGTGGGGGGGGGGGGGGGGGGGTGCTCCCCCTCTTTTACCCTACCCCAAGCTAGCTACGTCCCTGGTACTTTGATGCCGCAAATGGAATGACAATGTCGTTTCGGCAATTGAGATGCGACGCGGAAAGCCACGGGAAAAACACGATATGGTTACCATGGTAACGCGTATCACGAACATGTATATAAGTAAGTTTGTATTCTTTAAAGGGATCTAGTATCGTTCAGAATCAAAATCCTGAAAACTTACTTAGATCTCTAGGGGGTCTCACATATTACCTCGTTGTATTCATATAACCAATAGAATCACGGAGCAGGTTCGGTTTTTAATATTTTATATAAAGATGTGTATGATTGAACTGTTCGGATTTTAAAGTCTCTAGTGGAGTTTTTCCAACTGTGTACAAGGTCAGCGCAATTAGTTAGTGGATATCACTTAGTGCATCTTCGCTACTAGAACCCTTTAAATATACATTTTGTGTTGAGCAGTTGTGTGTTAAGGTATAGGGTAATACATAATATAAGAACATGCATGATTGCCTGGGGTAAGTAACGTCAAATTCAGGTCAGTATTCAACGTCAAATTCAGGTCAGTATTCTGGGGAAAACTAGAAAAAAATACAGATGCCCGATCGAATCGTGTAAGAATATGTATAAAATAACCAGAAAATGATAAGAACACAAAGAACATTTTACACTGGAAAAGAGGTCTATTCCCTTTTTAAAATTTCAATTAAAAAGGTTATTAACGTTGACATTTTGAAATTTATTGCAGGTTTATCTACATTTACTTCGCAAAAGAAGAACACATACTGGTAATTACACTACCTCAAACGAAAAAGCTAACGGAGATTGGCAGGGGAAGGAGAAATTATTGGAGATTAAGAAATTGATGATGAAGGAACTTGGTTGACATGTGCAAAAAGTGATGAATGGGTGATACAAATGTGTATTGTTGTGATCCGATATGTCCACAAAGTGATGTGTGATGTGTGATGGCCGAGTAATGAGCGAAATTGCAAAGTGATATTCGCCAGCCCATTGCATAGACTTCGTACACAGTTATAACCTTCCAGTGCATACAAAATCTGAATAATTCAATTGTTATATCCTTTTATTGAAAGGGAAATTCGAAAAAAAAACATGTTCCATGCTTCTAATGTTAATGCAAATACAACACGGTAAGAGAGAACCAGTATAGTTTTAATATTTTTTTAACTAAAGGGAAATTCGAAGAATACAAACTTGTTCCATGCTTCTAATGTTAATGCGAATACAACACGGTAAGAGAGAACTAGTATAGTTTTAAGTAAGTTTTCTGGATTTTGACAATTTTACTAAAACCCTTTAAGTATTGGTTACTATAATGGCATGTTATGAAATCTACATTTCGCCTCAAATTGCCTAAATATTATACAGATGTTAACTGGTGATAGAGGGAATATCACGGAATGTTCCTCTCCGAGGGATTTGAAATGCTATTGAGGTAACGTCTCGGGACTTATTGTCTTCACGAAATAGCATTCCAAATCCCGAGGGAACATTCCATGATGTTCCCGACAACAAAGATAACATCAAAGTCAATAACTTACCCCTCATCATATCCGCCTTTATGAAGTATCTTCATCTGTTTGACGATAGTACTTTTTCCTGATTCACCGGCACCTACAATGATAATCATGATATTAAAAAAAAGGGTTTAAGTTTATTTCATAATAATACGTGAATAAAAACATAAATTTATGTATTTCAGTCAATCATTCAGTCATTTATTAATCTTTTCCTTCGTGTATTCATTCGTTCGTTCATTAATTAATAAATTAATAAATTAATTTCATGCATTCATTAATGTATTTATTTATTTTTTTCTCCATCTATTCATTTATTCAGTCAGTCAGTCAGTCAGTCATTCAGTCATTGATTCATTCAATCAGTCAGTCAGCTATAAGTTCTTGAGTTATAAATTCCACAAATTGGTCATAAACTCATTCATTCATTCATTCAGTTTTTCAGCAAGTCTTTTATTCATTCATTCATTCATTCATTCATTCATTCATTCATTCATTCATTCATTCATTCATTCATTCATTCATTCATTCATTCATTCATTCATTCATTCATTCGTTCATTCATTCATTTATTCAGTTTTTCAGCAAGTCTTTTATTTATTTATTCATTCATTCATTCATTCATTCATTCATTCAGTTAATCCTGTATTTGTCAATTCCACCAATTGTTCATTAATTAATTCATTAATTCATGCATTCAGTCATTCATCCATTCATCCATTTATTCATTCATCCATTCATTCACTCACTCATTCATTCATGTATTTAGTCATTTATTCATTCATCCATCAATCCACCCATCCATCCATTCACTAACTTATTCATTCATTCATTATGAATTCATATTATAACCAAAACAATGTTGTGGAATGATTTGCCCCACATCTCTCCAAGTTCACGGACATCGGTGCTACTGAACACCGAACTGAAAATAACCTACTCATAAATAATATATGTTTATGACCAACGCAGGGGCGGTGGTATGAATTCATATTTATCAAAGAAAATCCCCATTTACATTTTTCTTCTTCAGACGAGCGTATGACGTGCTTTCGTTTTCTCCCGTACAATAACTTGCACCTGTCCTGTGGGGAAAAGAATTAACACTATTTTGAAAAAAAGTTTGAGTTTCAGTTTGAGTTTAATTTGATTTCAATATACACTGTACAACATCATACCTAAATGAGTCTTGACAATTCCTTACAAAAACAAAAAAAAATTAGTCGTTGACAAGCGTCAAAATTATGCTGTATAATTTGAATTGAACGCTATCCCATGTATATGCTCAGTCGTATTAAACATTGAGTTATATTTTACTTATAATCTTTAAAGGAATCTTATAACATTGTCAAAATGACATTGTATTTATTTAAAAAAAACGTAATTAGAACTCTACAGGATCTCATATACCTGGTTGTATTCGTATCACCAATAGAAGCATGGGCAATGTTTCGTTATCCAAATTTCTCTTCTGTTATATTGAACTTGAAGGCTAACTGTGCCAGTTTCAACTGCGTACACAGTTTAAGCAGTGAGTTATCAACTATCACTTGACATTTTCGGTCTTTTCTCGGCTTTATAACATCCATTGAGCATTAAATAATCACACATAACTCAGTGGACATATCGGATCACATAATTATAAATACACAATTATTATGTCGACCCTCCGTCAGTTTTGGCATTATGTCAGCATAGTTACTATATCCCTTTAAGTGTGTGTCAGTACAGGGGCAAGGTATTGTGTACGTCTAATTACAGTCTCCGTCTTCTGCCTTCGTTCGTTCGGTCGTTCGTGGCGATGTTTGTGTCGTGTTCAACTTAAAATAGCCGAATCGATCGGTTTATTCCTACAAAACTCAATTAATCAGCGAAACCTTTTGACAGTCAAGGTCGGGCATGGTCTATAATTGGAGTCGTCTTGCGCAAACAGCACAATATGTACACAGTATTACCGCTAATATATCTTCCAAATTCAATTTGTGCTCGTGGAATCAATGTGTCCCTAGATATATCTTGACCCCTGTGAGCAACCACGCAGTTATAAGCCAGTATTAAACACTGTGCTATCCTATCTAAACCAAAGTCACTATTAGATGCAAAATCTACTAGGTTTGGCTATTCATTTCACACAAAATTACATGATAGTGTTCTTAAATGATTGTCCTGAAATACATATCAGTATTTTAAAAACAATTCTGGAATTAATCTTGTTTTTTTAATGTCAAAATTATTTTGTAATGTCCGTCCCATTTAACATTTGATTATGGTGATATTTGCCCCCCCCCCCCCCCCTCCTCAAACGTGCGTAAAACTATACACGAATAATTAATCATGATCCTTAATATAAATATAACATATCTGTAAATGTTACATCTTTGTAGTTGAATGTGCATGTCATTGATTATTTTCTTTCAGCTGAGAACTGAGTCTACAAGGATATTGATTGCGCATCCTCTACGCTTCGCCTTCTATCTTGTGGTATAATTAAAGTGTACCACCACCCAAAAATAATATTCTTATTAAAGAAAGGTAACATCTTTAGTATTCCATTCCATCAACAAGTTCATAAAAATATGATTCCAGAACAAAAATATATAATTGGAAAACGCATCACCATTCTAAAGCATGCGTTAATGCGGTCTGAATTGCGAAGACTAATGTGTGCAGAGCAAACGAATAGCCCGGGATTATATTGTCTACATACGTACGCATGAATAGCATTGGCGCACTCGCAAATGTTTGGCCTGTTGGGAACCAGGAAATAGTAGTGGTTCCGTATAAGTGGTGGAAATTAATTGCTTTGTTTATGATTACACAACCCTTTGCAAAATGTTGGGTATCTATTTGATATCACAAACGGTTCCAAAACATATAATTATGTGTTTTCCTTTGCCTGGTGGTCCCCTTTAAAGGGAAACGAAACGCTGGTCTTTTCGCTTGCTGTTATGGTTACTGGTAAATGCATAATTCCTGTCATACTAGTCGTATATTTCCTCTTGGGTATCACTAATAATGTGTTTTGTTTTTCATATCACTTTCAACTGTTTTGATTGACCAATGGAGGCTGCCATGTTTTCCAACGGTACCGCATGAAACGTCATCAGAGCGCATCTGAGCGTGCACTAAAAACAAACGGGTTATGTAAGCGTTGTTGTTAAATCTGCTGCTATGTCGGTGGTTACGTAATCCGCTTTTGTTAGTGCAAGGCCAGACAACGTTACACATGGTACAGTTGGAAAACATGGCAGCCTCCAGTGTTCAGGCAAAAAAAGATAAAAGTGGTTTCAACAAAATATTGATTATTTCCATTATAAGTGATTCCCAAGAGGAAATATACGCTTAGAAGTGACGGAAATTATGCACTTATCAGTAACCAGTATAGTCTGTGTATGGACATGATAAGGCGCACAAGGCATGAGGGGGGGGGGGGGGGTGGGGTGTTGCCCCCAGGAGCTTTGAAACGGCAAATGTAGGCATACGTCCATTTATATCCGGGCAATAAATACACCTGACTTTGGCAACACCATCTCATATCCGGGCAATAAATACACCTGACTTTGGCAACACCATCTCATATCCGGGCAATAAATACACCTGACTTTGGCAACACCATCTCATATCCGGGCAATAAATACACCTGACTTTGGTAACACCATCTCATATCCGGGCAATAAATACACCTGACTTTGGCAACACCATCTCATATCCGGGCAATAAATACACCTGACTTTGGTAACACCATCTCATATCCGGGCAATAAATACACCTGACTTTGGCAATACCATCTCATATCCGGGCAATAAATACACCTGACTTTGGCAATACCATCTCATATCCGGGCAATAAATACACCTGACTTTGGCAACACCATCTCATTAACAGGCAATATCTTATAAATTGGGGGCAACACTTCCTTTTCGGATAAAATCATAATCATCATTCAGCAAAAATATATTGTTTTAATGAAGGCGCGCTATGAATTCAACAAGAGATCTCGGACTACCCCCCCCCCCCCTCCCTTTTCCCCCAGCATTCAGAATGAGTCTGTATACGCCTATAAATATAAAGAATAGTGCAGCAGACATAATGTTAGCACATCTTTGGACAGTGCTGAGCGTGGTCGGTCTATATTGGGGGCACCTTTATGTACTTCTTTATAATCTTGTCTATTTTTGTGAAATTATTATGTTGTCAAATTAGTTGGGGTCGCGTGCCCCTGCCCCGTGCCCCTAGGCTACGCCATTTTTCACTCTCTTTTGTTTTGGGGGGAGGGGGCGGGGGGGGGGGGGGCGTGAGGAAGAAAAAGTTCAAAACCAAACCAATGATGCCTATCTCGTTTGTCTTTCCGTAAGACAATGTAATCCATGGTATGCACTAATGTGTTTTCGGTAGGAATGGGGGAGTTGTGCACCTGTAATATGTTGCCTGGCAACAATACTCCCCGGGGAGTTGAGAATGTGCACTTCAAGTGCGGGTCAATTATGTGCAACTTCCCATCCCCGCATGGGCCATGAATACAATTATTTACTACTGTTTTGTTAAATCTACCTTGCCTATATTACTACATATTATCCTCCTACGATCTTTCTGAATGATTTGCGGATTGGGTCAATTTGTAAAACAACACATTATATTTGGCAGGCACGAAAGGGTACTGAATTATTAGACACGTTTAATGCGCCAATTTAACGTCGAAGACAGACTTAATGATGACAGTAAATTGTACCAATTGACCTCATTCGCAGTTTCACCTGCGTTCTGTCGGTAATAATATAATTTAAAAAAAAGTGTCTTAGCCGAGGGGAGGGCAGCGGTTACAGCGGGGGCGCGGGGGAACATGGCCCCTCCCCGCGTGGCGTGGTTGGACTAATTGGGGGAGGGGGGGGCAAGCGAGTTATTGTCTGGGGTGGGGGCACACTCTATTTTTTCTGTATTATTTTCCCCATTATATTTTACATTGTGTTTAAGAAATAATAAGGGATCCTCCCCAATAAGTCCCAACCATACTACGACACTGTTTATTTTGATTTAAATATTCAAGAATAATCTTACTTTACCACTGAGGGTTGAGTCTCATCGTTAATTTTGCTGATTTAAAGGAGACCCCTGGGTATGTACAATAAAAACAACATTCTGTACAAACAAACAACATAATAATAATCGATTATACTGTTTATAACAATTCAAAAACTAAGCAACATGATTTTACTCATCTGATGACGAGAAAGTACAATTTTGTTGTTGTTGTTTCAGCTGTTGTCCATATTAATACCAACTCATTCAAAAACATTGACATGACATATCTTATGTTCTGAACGAGCAGCGTATAGCCAGTGTCTTTGAATCCCGGGGGGGGGGGGGGGGCTTCCCATATAAGATGAGCCCCAACCAAGCTACGTCACTTGCCGATTACTATGCAGTGGGGGGCGTGGTCTGTCTGATTATGAGGGGGCTTGCGAGTTAATTGGGACACACTACATGCATTTCTGATGATTTTAATTATTTTAACCCTTTAGTATGTATACATTTTGTCAAATTATGGGGTCGAACCCCCCCCCCCCCGCCCCCCCTCCTCTCCATCCGTTACCACGCTACTGATTATTACCCACCAATTGAAAGAAGACGCATAATTATAGACCCTATCAGTATATTCATTATTTATCATCTTCCGGGGGATATGACAAAGAAGAAAATACGTTTAAAGAGCGATAAACTGGGAAGACAATTTGAAAATAAATAAATAAATTTATTTGTTGCACTCACCGACAAGTAAAAGGCGCATAGTCTTGCGCATATAGTGCTTGAACTTGGTGCTCTCCTTGCGTAGGTAGCGGTCTATCTGCCGGCTCCGCTCCCGGGCCGCCACCACCGAGTCGCACGTGGGCTGGCCCGCCGCAGGTGGCCCGATAGACATCTCCGGCTCCGCGATGCTGTCGTCTGTCAGGCTCGGTATGATCTGGCGGTAGTTCCGAGGCATTGTGGCGAATTTTGCGCGTGTTCGCGCGTTTTTGTTGTCCAATATAATGAACGATCTACGAACAAGTTGCAGGCGACGAGCTTTTTTTTCTCTCCGAAGAAGTATAAATCCGCCGCGCTGTGATGAGATGAGATGAGCTTTTTTCCCCGATCCGTGAAGTGGCGTCTGTATTATAGGTTATTTATAAGACGAGCGAGTGAGCCTTTTCGACCCGTTGCGCTTATGGGTGGGGTGTCTTCCTTTTCTCTTATTAAAAGACGACGAGCTACATGTATATCCCGATCTGTTGTCCTTCTGTTTGTTATTTTAAGAAGAGCTCTCCTAACGTCCTGTTATAATGAAGAGGCAGACTGTTTAAAATTCGCAGTATGTGTTGTCTGCATTTCATTACAATTCACTACGTTGTTCACTGTCTCATATAACCAAGTTGAACTCCGTTTCAGTTTTCATAACTATGGCAGTCTAAATCCTGACTCATAATTGCAACAGCAAAAAACTTGTCAATTATTACTAAACGTGATTAGTTTAGTTTCAGTTTATATGCAGTAAATGAAGAACATTATGATATAATTTTTTTTTATGTATATGTTTTATGTAAGATTTTTCAACAAAAGCGTCCTATATGGCGTAGATTTTAAAGAAACCTTCAAATTTCTTTATTTCCAGTCAATCAGCTAGGTAAACGCATCAAAAATCTCATAATGTCACGGATTTCGATCCATCTACTCCAGTGAAAAGCGACATTGATATGCTTGCAGTGCACAGCGTATGGAACGTTTTCAAGATATTTCCTGCCCTTTTTGCCGCCAAGTTATATTTAGAAACATGTCACGTGATGCAAAGTACAGATGGTGGCGGGGTCGGGAAGACAAGACCGAGGAACATTTTGTAGATACCGGCGTCCCTCTCTTTTTGTTATTACCTTGTCAGAAGAAGTCCTTTTTATAAAAAATTTTAAAAAGATAATATACATGTATATGCCTCGAAGCGTTTTGTAATTCGTGCTTTCCCTATCAATGTGCGTTATACATTCTTCTCCCTTTTTCCTTTCGTGAGTAGCTTTACAGTTTCCCTTCTTTTTTTTTTAAAGAAGATATTATCGATTTACCTTTTTTTGGCCGTCGCTGTCGTTTGTCCTTTTTGCGAGAGGTTTTAGTTTTCCTTTTTAGTGTGCAATACGTCTATTGTTTTTCTCCTTTTCTGAGAATTAAACTAAACCGTTTGTTGTCTACCTTTTCATCGGAGTATAGCTTTTTATGTTCCCTTCAGGGATTTATGCAAAAGATTTGTGGTTTTTTCCTTCGTGCAATTAAGAGTCAGCTTTAGTTGATGTTGTACTTTTTTCCATTTTCCTTTGAAATATATGCAAGAAGCTTTGTTTTTTGTTCTCCTTCGTGCAAGTATCAGTTAACATTTTTTGTCCTTTATTTTGCTAAATTTGTACGTCCTTCCTCCGTGTTCGTCTTCTTTTTTTCTTCAAGATGAATTTCTCCTCCTAGTTTGCACGATCTGGTTCTCTGCAGCTTGCTCGAAGTCGAATAGTTCGCTCACCTTTTGGTAAACGACGGATTACTAGTTATCATCCATGGGTTGGTGTACCTGCATGCTTCGGCTATACATCCAGACAAAGGAGAGTCACGTTATGTATATCCAATCCTCGTGTATGATTATTACATAACGGATAGCCTACCTGCATAAAGACAAAACAAGAACAAAATAAAAACACAATATGAGAAATAAAATACTACGAGCATATAAACATGATGAAAGTCGGTAGACACAAGACATAACCCGTTATAAATACAAGGTATAGACAACATGAAATAAAGACTGGTATACCTATTTTTTTTTTAACACAAAAAGTACACGGACGATTAAAATGACGGCATTCTTATACAACCTCAAAATGACTATAAAGTCGCTATATACTTCAATCGTATATAAGCCAAACAATTCACACCAGCACATAATATTACGTCTACAAAAAAGAGATACACCATAAAAGTACATGCCCTTATTATATATATTAAGTCTAGAATACATGAAGATCTTAGTTTCTCAAGGCGCTAAATCCACTTTCCATAAAAATTGCGTAACAACATGAGTGTTATTTTTCCTAGTTAACTAAATCCAAATAGATGCAAATTTAAAGACAAATAATTACACACTTACAAACTAAATATGTACCATTCATGTTGTATTTATAATTCCTACAGGCATATGTGGGAGTCTCAGACATTATTTTCACAAACGTGCCTTTCTCCTAAGTTGAAATTCAGTGCCTTTTGAAATTAGGCTATTCATCTTTAGTTACAAGAAGCAATTATTTATAAAGTAGGGCAATATCTGGAATAAAAATGATAATAATCATAGATCATGTGACTGGATTTGAACAATTATGCACGTAACTAAAATTCATAGTCGTTTAAATGTGCACCTATAATTCTGTAAAGTGTCAGATATTGCCCAAAATCACATTTGAGACTTCAATCCTATACCAAACTCACTGTAAGATATGTCCGAATGATGTGTGAAAGTTTCATTGAAAAAGAACACTGCTTTCCTGGTTAAAAAAGCGAAAATTTGCGTCAGCTTTTTACAACGAATTACTGTAGGACGTGTATGTGGTTTATGACCGTTCATTAACGCTCTTGGGCTGAATGATTATCAATGATAGATATCGTCATACTAAAGGGGCATTTAAAAAAATATAACCCTATTTTATTGTTCTCTTATTATAAGCCAAACAACTAAAAATTATTTTTGTGGAGTTAGACACTTTACAGGTGCACCTTTAATAATCATTAAAGCGATAATTCAGATGGAAGATAGGGAGACACAACATTATAATAGTTATCATTCATTTGTAGGCCCCGAGTCTAGAATAACGATTGATTACAATAAACTTTATGATAACGCATTGTCATTTATACCAGGAAAACAAACATCCATTAACGAAAATTACCCCGAAGAGAGAGAGAGAGAGAAAGAGAAAATACATAGATATATAGATATTAAAAGTCAACAAAACAAACTCGAAAAAACTATATAATTCCATGGTAAAGTTTTGTATTCAATCACTTCTCACAGATATAGATATATAGATAGACAGATAGATATATATACAGATAGATATATAGATATATGTAGATAGATAGATAGATATATATATAGATATATAGATAGATAGATATATATATATATATATATATATATATATATATATAGATAGATAGATAGATAGATAGATAGATAGATAGATAGATAGATAGATAGATAGATAGATAGATAGATAGATAGATAGATAGATAGATAGATAGATGGATATACAGTGTACCCAAGAATTATTTGGACACCTTGAACAAATCACTTTAATTTAAATGATGCTAGAACAAATTCTGAAGAAAATGTTTTGTAAAAAGCTGCCTAAAATTCATTGTATGTGTTTATTAGATGCTGCTTTGTTGAAATCAAGATAAAATATAAGACCATTTTTGAAAAATTATCCAAATAGTTAGTTTCCCATTTTTCAGGGTGTCCAAATAATTGTAGGTTAAACTGTATATATAGATAGATGGATAGGTAGAGATCTATTTCTAGTTTTAACTACCACTTCAAACGCAAATTCACAGTCTTTAAACAGAAATTAAACGAGATTTAAAAAATGATACACACTCTCGCATCAAATTACATTTTCAATTTCCCGTTTAGAAAATCAAACAAAATGAATAAAATCAGTTCTAAATTGAAACCTAAGTATCACCCTTCAGCACAGCTACAGGATTTCTATGATGAAAATCATGTATGTTCCGTTCTTGAATAGTTAATCAATAATTTTATATCTAAAAATAACATCGTTTTCGTAACTATAATATAGCTTGTTAAACAAGGACAGAAGCTTCGGCCTTATCACGCTTAAAGGGGCTTGTCCAAATCCTCAAAATTCATTTGGAATTCTAGCGGTTCCCTCATACCTTGTTGTATTCTTATTAACAAACAAAAAGTATGGGACAGGTTTCGGTTTTTCAAATTCGTTAAAAAAATATTTACGATAGAAGTGTTCAGATGTCAAATTATCCAATGGATCGTCAGAACCGTGTACAAAGTGAGTGCAATGATATCACTTTGCATTTTTGCTCATTACTCGGCCATATAAAATCCATGTAACTTAAAATGTTCACACAACACCCAATGGACATATCAGCTAACACCAATATACATTGTATCAACCACTCATCTCTTTTTGCACATGACAACAAAGTTACTAGATCCCTTTAATGGTGTGACCCGATTAATATAAAATAATTATGACATTGACTTTGCATGTTCGTCTTTCATTCTAAAAATAACAACAAATAATAACACAATTACCATCTAAAAATAACACAGTTATCCGTAAAACCACGTATGAAAGCGCACATTATGTATAACACCATTCCTGTTAGAGAAAATATTGGCTTTTCTTGTTGTTTTTTTTTCAGGCGAAAGTGCTTAAAACCCAGGTGCTACATTGCAGGACTTTAGTTTTGAAACGCGCGAGCGTTTGTTCAAGGTAGCTCGGCGTATGGCCAAGGTAAATAATTATTATCAATAATTTGCCTCAAGCGTTTTGATAAAGAGGAAGATTTTGGAATTGTCATTCGATATAATCATAATCTTGAAATATTGAGACCCGTCGTATCTATAGCTTGTAAACTCTGGGCGTAGGCCCATGTTCGTGCGAGACGGAGGCTATATAGGGGGCTGCAACCCCTCCGCAAACTCCTCACCCACTCCACGAGAGGCTATAGGGGGCTGCAACCCCTCCGCAAACTCCTCACCCACTCCACGAGAGTTTCGCAAAAGCCAATATGATCGAGCAATAATCAGGTCACATTTTGCCCAAATTCATTTGATTTTAGGGCAAAATTAGCTCATAAAGTGCAAGATTATTACCCCCTCACTAACATGTCCCCCACGTGAGGATACAATGTACATAAATAAATCATACACATTTTAAGCCCCCCCCCCCCCCCGCATACGGATTCCTGAACTCCCGATGTTTTTTTATGAAACACCCCTCTCCCTCCTCTGTATTTATTTGAAGCACCTAGCCCTTTTATACCTCTTTTTGTTAGGCAAATGGCAGCCCCCACCCCCTCCTTCGATCTCAAAATTGCCTCAGTTTTTGGAACCAATATTGATAAAGAAACTAATTATACAAATGTTACTTTTTGCCAAGCCCCACCCCCCCCCCCCCCCCCCCCCCCACTTCATCGGATTCCCTGTACCCCCTCTGCTCCCGTTGTGGGTGACCCTATAACTAAACTAATGGACATAATCCAACAACAGAACAAAGGAAGTTATATCGGCATGATAAGCAAAACACCGGCGACGTGGAGCCGTAGGGATTTGTTTCCTTTTTCTGTACCACTTTGCACAAAACACTTCTCTGCTCGTGCACAATCATGCTCAAATTAATCGTAAAATGCCTTTGAGACGTTTGAGACCACCAATGAGAACCGAGTATTTGCAGACCTGTGCACTTGGTTCGATGATGTGTGCGTTGTGTGCGACTGGCTCATTGTGCTAAGAATACTCATGATTAGACTTAAAACAATACGAGCACCTGTCACACCGATTTGTGGGTAAATGAAAGCATGTTGGATAGGCTAAAATAGACCAATCGGCAGCGAGTACTAACAGAGATGTGCAATCGGTTCGATGAATTGTACGTTCTGTGCGACGTACACCCTGTGTTATCTAAATAAGATATTAACTCATCGGGCAAATGACAACAGATGCACCTGTCGTATTGATCCGTTGGTAGATGAGGGGGTGAGGGGTGGGGGGGGGGGGGGGTAAAGGGGGGTGGAGTGGGCATAATCGACGCGCTTGATCAAGAGGCTTTTGGGCAATTCCACGGTAACGGAAGGACATTCAGACACAATTTTGGAACTTAAATCAAATAATTCCAGGATACTGCTTTTGATTTTTTATTCTAAATGGCATGTCTTTGATCCTTGTTGGGACACCTTTGATTTCCATTATTTCTAACATTTTGACCGCATTATGTAAATTAGATATGGACACTAATGAGGCCGGTAACGGAAGGACACCAAAATGGACATGGATTTTCAAGTTTTTTAGTTATGACCCAATCTCTGTGAAGTTACGAGGTGTATCATGTTAAGTTGGCTACTAGTCCATTTCCTTATGTTCACAGAGTATAACACCACCTTTTAAGAAAAATATCTACATTGGTATATTAATTATGAGAAATTAATTACTTCAGTGTTCGGTAACGGAAGGACGGTAACGGAAGGACCTCTGAAAAGTCTATACGAATTGTACAATAAAATTAATTTTGAAATTTAAAGACCATTTATGAGAAGGAAACATCTCTTTTGTGGTCTAAAATGAGTTTGTATCATAGATAACATATGGACATCACAAGCATTTACATTTCTATTTTTTTCTTACTATAGTTCATGCTCCAATGGCTCTTATTCATGGTCAATCCATGGTAACGGAAGGACACTCGGACACAAATTGTCAACTTTAAGAAAGACATTTTTAAATACTTGTGTTGTTAGAACAGTCTATTTTGATAACAATACTTCCAAAACATACAGTTTTAAGGTCCCATAATTTTTTTATATTTTTTATCTCCGCACATTATTGAATATGCATACAAATGAGGTCGGTAACGGAAGGACACCAAAATGGACAAGGTTTTGTTATCAACTCAGTTTAACTAAAACTCTGTGATATTAAATAATACAAAATATTTTAAGGGTACACATTTCATTCTCTGAAGTGTTAAGAAGAATTTACTTGTTCTTTGATTAAAATTTGTCCGCAGATATTTGAGTTATTTCACACAAAGCGGACCAATGTTCGGTAACGGAAGGACATAATGGACTATAATGTATGATATGACACAGTAGGGTCATTCCATGTCAAATCACCTTTTAAAAAAGTGAACATTTTCATCGCAGCCCCCTTCAAATTTGCTAATATTTGGTATGACTGTATGATATTTCAACCTTTAAAAGCGCAAATATTTAAGTTTTAGCCCAATCCGCTCAATGGTTTTGGCACTATGGTCGATTCTTATGGGGGAGTTTTGTAAGAAATGGGCGTGGGCACCATTTTTCAAATGGCCATTGTCCATTAACCGTTGGGTCAATTTATTTTGTAATGGTGTCATTGGACTGGGGATGTTATGTGCAATCCATTTATGCCATTTGTGTTCATGCATGAGCGAGTTTGGATACGATAACCTTTGACCTTAGATTTTGACCTTCCGTTTTACCTCGTGGATCAAATAATTTTGAGAATTGTTTTGGCTTAAATCTTGGCTTGATATAATTTCTACAACATATGAAAGAATTGGAGATACATTATTTCTTGTTTTTTCTACAGCCTTGTTTTTAGTTTGCAAATTTCATGTAAAATGTAATTATTTTAGACCTACACCCATATCCAAGAATTATATAGGGGTGTATTGTATAACAAAAAAACCTATTCAAAGTCATGAGATTAGAGCCTATTCACACCCTGGCTCAACATAGTTAAATAGACCTACTAATCCCCATACAATAGAAATCCAGACAAATGGCATCATGGTACAAGGGCCCTGTTGCAGAAAGAGATAAAATCAATTGTGAGACAGATCAAATGTTCTAAATGCACAAATCTGATTGGTTGAAACACAGAAAATTACTAGTCTGACCACGCTACGCCACTGATAGCTGGCCATTGCAGGTATTGTCTCATTATTTGGGTTTTCATATATGAGAGACCAATTTTTGAACATAAATTTTGTCATAATATGTAATATGAGGTATGGTAACATGTGTATGGTAACGGAAGGACATTTTCTTTTGTTTTCTATTAATTAACGGATAAACACTGAGTAACATAATTGTTAGCAATGGGAAGGCCTACTTGAACTTGCTTTTCACTGAAGATTGGTCTGCTCTCTAACAACTATGTGAGCCACAACATTAAAAATATTGATTTTTCGGTAACGGAAGGACATTTTCATAGGCTGAAAATAAGAAGTCATTGAAGCATAACAAATCAAATAAATCATACAAATTTACTATTTTACGAAATGGTCATATCTCAGGAGTAAGAATAATGGTTTTTAAGCTTAACTGGGGAAATATAAAATAAACACAGGATCAAAACACTTTTTCACAAAAATGTCAAATTTGTGGGGTTCAATTATGGTTATAAAGTTATTATAAAAAAACGACTAAAATTATGTAAAACTAAAATTTTCTCATTGAATTCCAAACATATAGAATATTAGCTTTGATTTGATACCAAATTTGTATCATAAAAATGCTTGTAAAATTTTTGGTCAAATGTCCACTTTGGCGTGGAATTGCCCTTTTGACAGATTTGACCGTACTTTCTCAAAGTAGTTCGGATTCGCATATCAGACGCGTGGTGCCATCCAGCGAGTGTCTTGCGCACGGTGCAATACACATTAAGGGCTAGCTAGCCTAGTTACGATGTTCGAACAAGTCCTACATCCCCATGCATGACAATATTTAAAGATACTGTGCAGTTTTTGTCGGAGGACATTATTGCAAATGTGTGTTATCCGTGTAGGTGAAATGTTGGCGGACATGTGTATATCTGATGACCTATAGTAGTGCGAAAGGTATTTTTTAAAATTTGTTTTAAAGTAAAATAAAAACTAAACATGGGGACTATGGTAGGGTGTAATATAGTTAAGTGCTAATTATATACAAGAAAAGAAATCATGATAATTAAATGCGATCAATTAAGGATATTAATTTACATTATCTTTTAAAAGAGGCAATTGATGTGGTATTTCTAATACAAAGTGGGAGATTATTCCAAATTATCGAACCTAAATACTGAAAGGACATTTTCATATATTCTTTGTTTGGCTTTACTACATATAAAGGATTATCAATGGCATATCTTGTAAATATATGCGGAGTTCTAAAGATTATCATAATTCTTAAATAATCTGGTGAAAGTTCATTCATAACTTCAAACATAGACAAACAAAATTGATAATTAACTCATTGTGCGACAGATTATCAATGTAACTGTTTCAACATTAATACATTAATAAAAGGTATGGGTCAATTAAAATTTAGGTAGGAAAATATAATCAGATTTTAAATGAAAGCAAAACACCTCCTTTTTCTTCTACGTTTTCTCTCTCTCTTCTGATTGTTCTTCTTATTCTTCTTCATCTTCTTCTTGCGCATCAATAAATTATCAAAATACAAGTCTCTAATCAATAATATAATTTCCTGTCAAATACTGGCGTTATTTTTAACCACTTTTGTTTTGTCGTTATCACGATATTATCTTTTGGGATACTTGAACGAGTGATGCATGCGTGTATGTATTTTGGAATTCAATGCATTATCAAATAAATTGCTCAGCATGCACTGGTCATAATGGAATGTGTACATGGGCAATTTATTTGACATTTTCTTCTTCATCATCTCCCTCAGGCTCAAACGAAATTTTGCTATAAATAAATTTATATTTGAACAAATGTGACACAGAAACACGAACTCTTTATGTCCAATGGAAGACAAGAATCAAGAAGAAGAAGAAGAACAAGTGCTGCCCCGCAGGCCAATTTCATATTTTATGACAAAACGAAATTTCAATCGGCGGACTGTTCTATACTGTGGTTATAGCATTTCCAATGTCTCCGTTTCTTATTCTGATCACTCAAAAAGAAGTGAAAATTCATCGTATATTCTTAAAGGTATTTTAAGGAAACTGACGCTTTGCAAGGGGATACGAAAATGTAAAAAAATACAGTTGGATGGTGAATTACGTAACTATGTTTAAATTTAATTGTCTATGCTAGCAAAGTAGTCTGCGACAATTCAATGACAAACAGACTGATATGAGAGAGACAACAAAATGAAACAAGAATCGGAAAGAAACTTATGGTTCTGAAATTAACAGTTTTGCAATTAATTTTGTCATCCACAATGTTACCAATGTACCTTTAAAGTTGTCCTATTTCTACCCTATCAATTGACGTTTACAAGGCTAAGGTTTGTCTTAATTTAATTTTCTCAACGGAGATTATAATTTAGTTCTGTAGTTTGGTCAACATAATTTGATCCCGTTTGCAGTAATTAACACATCGTATATTTCTTTCCTTCCACATTAGAAAACAACCACAAAATAAAAGATACTCATAACAAAGCAGCAAAAATAATGATCAAATGCTTAAAGGTAATATTGAGTTTTAGTTCATCTCATCTATCCAGATCCTGATCCAGATCGTCGATTGTACGTACCTCTTATGTTGTGTGTGTATACATACATGGCTCAACATGTGAAACTCATATCATATGCCAACTGATATAGCATTTTTGGAATTGAAAGGCGTTAATTTTGGAACATACGATATCAGTTGTCTTTATTTTAATGGTCTGATTATACAAATGTGTCGGTAAAATGATCGATATAATAGTAAAGGGATATTTCAGTTTTGGTATAAAGAGGGCGCTTCAAGAAATACAATTTTGTTAGGTAATGAAAAAACTCAGTGTACAAATTTGACAGAGCACATAATTTTTATGACAGAATCAACTTTATTTGATCAAAATCGGTTCAGAAACAGCTGAAATACGGTATCCGTAATCAGATTGGAATACATAAGGGGGACGAACTTGTGGGGACTAACTAAGCCATTATTAGGACACAGCAAGAGAAAGATGGGCCCCTTTAAGATCCTCTTTTATAGCAACGCCTCGGGAAAATGACTGTGACGAAGAACAAAATCTTAATGAGACCATCGATCCGATTGTGTGGGCATCAGATACCTTGGTGATGTTTTATGATAATAAATATATTATGATGAATTATTCTCCCGTAATTAAGAGGAGGTGAAGTGGCGTCAATTTCCATTTGCTCAAGAAACCAAAAGGACAACAAACGCCTACGAATAACGAACCAAACCAGCGTGAACATGTCAGAGGCGGTTACGCTTAAAGGGACTTAGTAACATTGTCCAAATCCTCAAAATCCAATTGGAATTCTAGCGGTTCCCTCATATCTTGTTGTATTCGTATTAACAATAAAACCATGGGTCAGGTTTCGGTTTTTCAAATTTCCCTTTCGTTCAAAAGATATTTACGATTGAAGTGTCCAGATGCTAAACTGTCTACGGGATAATTTAAGCCGTGTACAAAGTAAGTGCAATTAAAATGAAAATTGCACACATTACTTTTTGGACATATCAGATCACACCAATACACATTTTATTAGTCACTAATCACTTTTTGCACTTGTCAACAAAGTTACTAGATCCCTTTAAAGTTATGATATTTTTTTGGTTTAGAGGGCGCTTCAATCAAAGATTTCGAGATAGAGGAAAAACTAAGAAAAGGGGAAAATAGAGGGAAAGCTGTGATTTCAATTTACCGTGCCTACAAATAAAAATTACGTCATGTTTATCAATGTTTCAGATTGTACGCTCGTGTAACCTCCAGTGGAAAGGGGGTGGGGGTACACCCCTAGCTACGCTGCAAAAAAAAACGAATCACCCACCCATAGCAACTCTAATGGTATATAGCCAGTGGTGTTTCGATTGGGGGAGGGGGGCAAGTATTGGAGTCAGCTACATTATTGTCGATATGTATACTGGTCTGTAATGTATGCGCATTATTATGTTTGGAGAAGGAATTTAATAAATATCATGTACAGAAATAAGGAGATTCTTTCTTGGAAAAAGCAGTGGTTCTTTATCATCATCACATAATAAGAATGACCTACTCTATAGCTATATATGCTTTCCAGTTGTAAACTATGTTCTGACCATCGCGTCGTGCGGAAATGACTTAAGCCCGGCGCAGACAGGCCCGACTCGACCCGACCCGACTGGTTTTCAGTCAGGCTAGTGTCAGTTTCGCTCAGTCGGAGCCAATCCAACATGTTGAATCGGCCTCGAATGACCTCCGACTGGCACTTGACTGGAAAAACCGAAGTCCTGAGGCAGCGCATACTGAGTTAATCAGGCTGAAAACCAGTCGGATCGGGTCGAGTCGGCTCTGTCTGCGCCGGGCCTTAAATGTTGTTTATTCAGCCAGCATCCCGCTTGCTGAATTGCCATCGGTGCTATAGTTCGTGAACTGGACAGGATAAACAATATCCTTATCATGGGGTAAAAGCTATATACTAAGCAAGGGCGCAGCGACTGAGGTAGAGGCTAAGGCGGAGAATTGCTATCCCACCCCTTGGTTTTGTTGGCTGCCTCATTGACCATAAACTTCCTTAAAGGGAACATCATAGATAATCCATAACACAATAATTACCGAGAAAGTTAAAGGGATTTAGTAACATTGTCCAAATCCTCAAAACTTACTTGAAACTCTAGTGGTTCTCCCATAATTTGTCATATATTTTCAATAACAGCACGGGACAGGTTCGGTTTTCAAATTTCCATTTCGATCAAAAGATATTTACGATTGAAGTGTTCAGATGTTAAACTGTCTGGGGGATAAGCCGTGTGCAAAGTAAGTGCAATGAGCTAGTGAATATCACTTTGCATTTCTGCTAATTTCTCGGCCAAAAAACATCCAATTAACATGAAATTTTCACACATTACTTTTATGGACATATCAGATCACACCAATACACATTGTATTAATCACTCATCACTTTTTACACTTTAAGGTGCAGCATTGCCTCTCATTTTCACCGTTTGTCTTTGACCATGATACAATAGTAGATGATGTCATAGTCATGGTTTATCCCGTATATTACACTGAATGTATACAGTTCTCAGTGTCCTTCAAAGTTTACTGATATTCCCCTCACGTTCTTACAGAAAAGCACCGACAACAAAATTAAAACATCACAATCACGGATCTTCAAAATCTAGACCAAGAAACCGAATCCTATATTTTGTTTCGCCCATGACAACAAATTGCAAAGTATCTATCGACTCTTGACAGTGGCGTATAGCGTGGTCGGACTGACTGGGGGGGGGGGGGGGGGGGGGGGGGGGGGGGGGGGGGGGGGGGGGGTGGGGTGCGAATTATTAGCAGCACACTGTTTGTTTATTTGTTTTTATTTTGTCTAATTATAAAAGGAAGGCACGTAGCTTCGCCAGCACTAATGCGCTCAGGAAGCTATTATAATTATAGTGTATACCAAAATATGTATGTGCATAATGATAGATTAATGTACCGCACTTGTGCATACAATTATAATTCAAGATGCATTTTCACGCCACTATGTGTACGCGGTAAATAAGCTCGTTATGTTATTAGGGGCCTTTGATTTCACATCATGTAGATCTTGTTTTGGGGCGAATATCGCAGCCTATTTAGAAATAAATTTCAGCAAAAAGTATCATTCATAATTGTTATCTATCGACTGTACATGGTAGCCAGAGTCAGCTATTGATGTGACTATTCAAAGCAACAGACGCTATGTTTGTTTTTAAATCATGTCCCCCCCCCCTCCCCCCCCCCCCCCCGCTTGCTGTTCCCAGTGCCGTAGCGCCGGGGAGGGGGGGGGGGCATGATGGCACGTGCCCCCATATAATTGTATGAACATTAAAACAACGTAAGGGAAAATCTTATACCAAATAAAGCATTATCTAAAATGTGTCCTCCCCCCAATAATTCGAGTGCCCCCGCCCCCCCCCCCCCCAAAAAAAAAATAATAATGAATAAATAAATACATAAATTCAATGCAAATCAGTCCGACCACGCTACGCCAGTGGCAATTTCCTCCTACTTCCCCTCCCCGAGTTGTGGTGTCCCTAGCCCTTTTACAATCCATCGCGTCTGTGCTGAATGTAAGGCAGGAGCAACTGGCGACTGGCAACTGGCGACTCTCACACGAGCAGCATCAGCGGCCACAATGATGCAGCTCCTATTCTTTCACGTTTATGACGTTCAGACAAAATGCCATGTCAAAAGGCTTGGTCTGTTGGTTGGCCCTTGCTATGCGTTCCCGAGTTTATGTTATTCCAATTAGTGCCACAACTATGAACAACTGGAGGGTGTGATTACCATACGAGCAGCGCCTCTAGTTTAGTTATAAGGTAAAACTCATTAAAGACGGTTTAGCAACTTATAAATGAGGGTAAAAGTTCCTGAAAAGGGACTAAAATGGTTTCAAGAGCCACCCTGAACTGCTCCAAAGAGGGCAGTCCGATGATGTTCCGAGGTATTCCTTTAAAGCCCAGCGCACACAGAGCCTACTTGATCACAACGACTGGTTTTCAGTCAGGCTAGAGGCGGTTTCGCTCAGTCGGAGCCGATTCAACATGTTGAATCGGCCTCGGATTACCTCCGACTGGCTCCTGATTGGCAAAATCAGATCCATGGGGAAAGGCGTACTGAGCCGATCTGACTGAAACCCAGTCGGATCGGGTTGAGTCGGCTCTGTGTGCGGTGGTCTTAAACGTCCTGGAAAATATTACTGAATTTGTAAGTGTCCATGCATGTATATCGTCATACCTCCGTGCGCTCAACTTCTTATTCTTTCACCAATTGTTGTGGACGTTCAAACCCGAGGTAGTGTCAAAAGCTAGGTTTGCCGTCGGTTTGATTGTGTTATCGAGGTTATATTAGTTTCGTGCCATAACTTTGAACAACTTGCGAATGCGGCATCACACGAGCAGCGCCTCACGGCCTCATTCCTCCTGTACGCGCAGCTATTCTTTACCAGTCGTTTTCTGACGTTCAGACGCAATGCTTTGTTAAAAGGCCTGGTTAGCCCTTGATATAATCTTCCATGGTTTATATTATTGTAAGTGTCCATAACTATGAATGGATTGTTGGCTGAT